>JAQNBH010000011.1:30036516-30246516 GCA_028752905.1 Cladorhizidae sp. MBARI D1340-BT2 | reverse complement strand
TTAAACAACATAAAATTTGATAATCAGTATACTCCCCGCATTACCATAAAGCGACTACCCCCTCTTTTCTGAGACTAATTATAAGCCTATCCTCCTTTAAACCCAATAATTAGCACCCCTTCTCGCGAACTTACAGGGTCATTTTGCCAAGTTCCTTGAGATAAATTCTACCATCACTTAATGCCCACTTGTGTTAGTTTTAGTACAGCCTCCATTAAAATAATTTTTTGATTTATTATTTTTACCCATTATCCTATAACATTTCATTTCTTAAGGACTGCATAACACAATATCAAAAATCATTAATTGGTAACCTAGGGCCATGAATAATGATTCTCACATAATTTTTTACTCATGTTCGCATTATTACTTCAGACATACTTTCGTAATAATCACTTACAGAACGTTCTACTTTCATAATTTTGGTCCCTTTATTAACTTAAACAACCCAGATTTTTAGAACCTATTAATTCGTTAACTGAGCTGCTACGCCCTCTCCCAAAAATGGCTGACTCTAGGCCTACTTACTTATTATCACACTTAATAACCTCCTTTCACACTTAATTATGTTTTAATAACCTTAACTTCTGGTCTAGGGGGTTCCCTTTTAAACAATCAACCTTCTCGCCCATTGTCCGTCTATCATTTTTTTTTTTACACTTTCATAGTTTGATTAAAAATACCTTATAGATATTTCTATTAGTTCATGGTAAGAGCATGAGAGGTCCCCTTGATGTAGTTAAAGCGGGATGGATAAGTGGAGACATAAGCTTTACCAGCATGGTTGAGTGGGTACGGGTTTTGAGGGAGACCTTAGTAGCTCTACACGAATTAGCTCATGCCTATCACGCTATTGCAAAAGAAAAATCCAAGACAGCATATGATGCTAGATCCATGGCCCGTAGCTTTGAGCCAGGGGATCTTGTGTTATGCCACACCCCTGAAATTGCATTCAATCTGGGATGGCCCCTATGTAGTGAGTGCTAAACTATCTAACTGCAACTACACTATTGTAGTCCAAGGCAAAAGATCTAGACTTGTCACTGTGCATATCAATATTAGGTTAAAAGCTTGGAAGACCGCAACTGCCAACTTGTTCCGTGTTGTAGTGGCAGATGAGTCTGAAGTCAATCCTGAACCTATTGGGAAGGTTAGGATGGGTGGTACTCACTTAACTGAGGAACAGCGCCTCGGGTTAGACCTGCAGCTTGCCTAATTCCCTGATCGAGTTACCCATATCTTAGGTGTTGCAAAATTTGAAGAGAATGACATTAATGTCAAAGAACGTTAACCTTTGAGAACTCACCCTTATCGTATTGATCCAGGTATGGTTGATGATTTGAAGGGAGAGATTGATGATCTCCTTAGGAAAGGCATTATTCTGCCATCAAAGAGCCCATGGTCATCACCAATGGTACCTCTCAGAAAAAAGAGTACTGGACAGGTGAGGCTTTGCATCAACTATAGGAGGCTAAACAAGATTGCTAATTCGGATCCCTATCAAATGCCATGTATTGAGGACTTACTAAATCAAGTCTCAGGTGCAATCTGGTAATCGGAACTGGACCTTAACAAAGGCTTCTATCAGGTTTCCTCGAGTAGAAAAAGCCAGGACAAAACAGCATTTTGTACACCATGGGGCAAGTATGCCTTCACGCGTATGCCATTTGGGCTGAAAAATGCGCCAGTGGCATTCCAAGGGTTCATGCAGAACACCCTTGCGCATCTGTCCGAGTACAGTTCAGCTTATATAGATGACATTTTGATTTTTTCCAATAGCTGAGAGGAACATTTAGACCAGGTTGAAGCTGTGTTACTTGCATTGAGAGAGGCTTGACTTACTGCTGACCCGGATAAGGGTGTGTGGGGTGCAAATTCGCTTGAATACCTAGGACATGAGATAGGTGATGGGATGGTTGGTGTACCAGAAGCTCGGGTTAAGGCCTTGAAAGACTTTATCAGGCCAAACAACCAGAAAGGGTTGAGGGCATTCCTGGGAACGGCCGGTTACTACCGGAAGTTTACCCCTGATTTTTTCAAGTGGGCGGGTCCCCTATTCGATGCCCTTAAGAAAGGTGCCCCCTGTTCCCTTGTGTGGAATGAATGTATGTGTACATCATTTAACCATTTAATCTCTGTTCTTTGCCACGAGCATACGCTCATACTCCCCAGAAAGGACGACCAGCTGGTACTTCATACAGACGCTTTAATGATGGGCATCGGAGCTGTCCTATCAGCCATGCGGAGGACATCGAATGACCAGTGGCCCATTTTTCAAAAAGATTATCAGTGGCAGTGAAAAATTACACCATCTCAGAGTTGGAGTGTCTAGCAGTGGTAAAGGCCTTGGATCACTTCGCCATCCACCTACTGGGCGTGTCTTCACAGTGGTGACCGATCACCGTGCCCTGGTAGCCTTCCAAGACTCAGGTCACCTGAATGATCGCCTCATGAGATGGGCCCTGGCACTCCAGGTATTCGACTTTGAAGTGAAGTACAGACCCGGCATATATCATTAACCTTCGACAGTGCATCGGGTGCTAAATGATGAAACAATGACAAATGGCCCTAGGATGCAGGAAGCGATCTCCACAGGAGGAGGACTCATACCAGAGGGGAGAGCTCCAAGCTTAGGTGGGGGAGATGTCGAGGGGCTGCCCAAGAACAATCAATATGGTCCTTAGGCCTGCCTGAACATGCTCACAGCTGATAATAATAATTAGTTTTGTTATCATCTAATTATCCTTGAGGTGACCTCATTAGAGTTCATACCAATTATTCCGTTTCAAAACTTCTATTTTATATTGGTATATGGAAGCCTATGTGTTTTGTGTGCTTTGGACTTTTGTGTGTGTATTGTAGATTGTGTGGTTTCCTGCTACCTGGGAGGCAGGGTAAACCCTGACTCCCAGCTGTTCGTTAGTTCTATCTTGAATTGCTCAATTATTCTATTGGCTTTATAACATTCTAAATTTCTCTGAATTAAGCTAAGGAGTGGTTGTACAGCATAGATATTATTCTGGTGGCAGCTTTGTTACCATGTTGGGAGTTAGCTACAGAAGTGACCCTCAACAACACTAGATACAACAGATATCAGGTACCTTTATAGGTGGTTTGGGGAATGGAGGAAATTGCTCTTCTATATTGTTTAGATGCATTTCTGCCATATTGTATGTAAGATATACCTGACTGGATTTTGCATTATGAAATCTTCTGTGACAATACTTGCATAATTTTTTTGGTGTGTATGGGCAACAACCGGATACTCCTGCTCATGTATTAATAATACATAAGTGATTGCTAAAGAAGCTTCAATTAATGAAGTCTCTCTCTAGTAGTTTTGACAGGTCTTGTTGATAAATTTATCTTTGTAGAAATCACTGTTACTGGACTGAATTTGGGCCTGGGGATAGCTTTTATCATCTTGGTGCTGATCATTATGCTCATCATTATGCTCATCAGTGCATATTTCATTTATTTAGTAAGTGATGTGTGTGTGTGTGTTTGTGCGTGGTGTGTGCTGTACTATCAATGAACTCTCTTACAATGTCATGCACTAGTGCTAGAATATGTGGTTTCATAACTTGTTAAGATTTTTTTAGCTCCATGGATTCTGAATACTTCCCTGTATGAACTTGCTATATGATAGATCTCTCTGTGTGCTCTCTTTTGATATTAAATAAAGGTGAAGTGTGCAGAATCTATTGAGCTCCAAAAAAGTTCCTAAAACACATCATCCTGCATTTCTCCTTCCAAGAACTACGAGTTTTGCTGCCACACTCTATTTTGTATTGTATATAAAGTTCAGTGCATGAGCACAAGACCCAATATCCTTAGAGAGAGTGTTTTCAAGGAGTTTAATATTCACAGTGTGCATGGCTACCATCCAATCTGCAAATAGGAACCTAAGAGCAATAGGGCACATTGTGTACTTGCTCTACACAATCCATGAACATCCCTCCCTCCCTCCCCCTACCCCAGCAAGATACTCTAGAAAGTTATAGAGAAATTTTTTGTCGGGAGGGGGGGGGAAAGCATGGAACTGAAGCGATAATCAAATCGTTCAAAACTTGCAGCATTTTAGTTAAGGCAGAGGTCACATGATAATAGCATTCAAGCCTGGGCATTGCCAGTGAGTGGCCAAACTCCACAGAAAAGGTCAAACACCACAGAAAAGGTGAGACAGTGGCAATCCCTTGAGAAGCAACGAAACTGACTACGAAGAAGATGAAGCTAGAAGAATAGCAGGCAAAGTCTAGCACGAGCACTGCTATTATCAATGTCACCTGTTTGTGATGTTGTGCAACTACAGTAGTGGCCAAGATTTACTTTACGTTGCGTTTTCAAACAACGTACGTACTACGTTTCGAAAGCAAGCATTGCGTGTGCGTTCTTTACTGTTTTTCCAAGTGTCATTCGAAAACGTAGAGCTGCGTTAAGCAGCTGGTATGCATGAGTGGCGTAGTATAAACGTTCACTTGGATACGTTTAGTTACTCGCTTGAGTAGTTTACAGCTCTCCTTCTCGCGCTATGGTGTATCATCCTACAAAAATTAAAAGAAAGAATTCCGAACCTTTACCTAAGGTTATATTGACGGTTTCAGTTAACTATGTAGGATGACCTGAGCTTCCTGAAACATTACCTGCGATCTCGCATGACCTTTTGTTCAATGAGGAAATTGGTTGTCGAGGCTCAAGTGACATGTAAGATTTTATGCCATGCCATGAATAGCTCACAAGGAATATGAAGTCAGGAACCTGAAATGCCGAATATTACTATAATACAGTGACAATCATGATGGCCTACAACTACAGTAGAGGCTTTCTTCAAACCAACGATTACTCTTTGATTGCCATCTTTTGGTGTAGAAAAGACATCTCGTGTTTGTACATTGCTGCATCGCAGTTCATATTGCTGTCTATTCCGAGGCAAACATGGTAATGCTTTGGCTTGTGGATGCTTACATGTTTGAGACGACACTGGGTGATGTATAAGCAAACTAAGATATGCATGCCAAGGCTCAACTATCGTGGACCTAAAGTAACCGGTTTTATTTTAAAACCGTGTTTTGCATCCCTTCCACACTCCAGGTCAAGAGGTTGGAGTGGGCAGAGCATTTTGTCAGCAAGGCAGAAAGTGCATCTGAGAATATCATCTGGTTTTGCAATGTACTGTGAAACTTCTGTTACACAGCAGTTTTGTTGAGAGGTGATTCTTCACATAATCAAATTAAATAGCAGGCTCTGTCAGCACTGGAGCGGGGGCTGTCTCTGTCAACACTGGAGTGAGGACTGGCTCTGTCAACACTGGAGTGAGGGCTGTCTCTGTCAACACTGGAGTGAGGGCTTGCTCTGTCAGCACTGGAGTGAGGACTGTCTCTGTCAACAATGGAGTGAGGGCTGTCTGTCAACACTGGAGTGAGGACTGGCTCTGTCAACACTGGAGTGAGCTTGATAATGTATATTTCAATTAATGCAACATCTTTGTGTGTGGTTTGGTGCAGTAGTTGTTATCTGACAATATTGACAAGGCAAGTAAAGGTCCTGTTACTAGTGTAGTTGCATAGGAGTAAAGCTAGTTGTTGGTTATATCTTCTTGGCCAGTTTGACATCTGCATCCTCGGACTTGGTACCTGCATTTACAAACCACAGACATCCAACACCTAAAGTGCAATTAGTCGCAACAGTTGCTGACTAGCTTCCCCCTTTTGGAGCCAGCCCCTCCCCCTCCCCAAATAGGATACATTGTATAATGGTGACAGTTCTCATGCAGCCAAAACATCACACAGTAACTTGCATTATCAAGACCTCCTTACTACCTAGCGAGCAACTGCACACATAATCCAAGCTCATTACATTTGACAAACATAGGAGCAGAGGACTTCAAGACCTTTTTGTGTGTAACAGCTTTAGCTCATGCATGTTCTGATCAAGTTGAAGTGCTACTCAGATTGTCAACCAAATGACTAAGATGCCCTGAAGAAGACCAAAGAATTAGGGTAGAAATGTTACAAAAGAATTAGCACTGAAGTAGCTAGCAACAACATATCAAGCTACACTGAAATACGCGCAAGTAAAATTTATTCAGACAAAGGGACTAGTTGAGCTCAGTAAGACACAAAATTGTAAAAGTACCCCCAACACATAAAGAGCAAGCACTAGGGAGGAGGACTTTCTTCTTTTGGGACTAGTATCCTCAAATATTTTCTGAACATCATCGATTTGACAGAGCTACCTAAACTGGCCCACTGCTGCAATGCTACCTAAATAGAACTTAGCCTCCCGAAAGCGCATGTATTCCTATTTGTCACATGTTAGATCGAGGTAAAATTAAACAACGATGCGTTCCAACGGTACGTTGCAACGTTCGTGCATACGGTTATCCGTTTGTTCTTAAATGGTAGAGTGCTTTCTAATCGCTCGAGCTACCACCTAATGCAACATAATTTTTGATACCACCTATGCACATGTCTATTAGTCATAATTGAGTGTGTGCTTGAATAGTATGTGCAACTAGGCAGCTCGTGGAGTGAATAGAACATGCGTGTTCTGATCGAGGAAATCAATCGGTCTTTTACTTATTTACTTATTTTAAATACTTTTAGCTTCCTAAATGTTGGATTCAGCTGCTCTGTATAAAGCTTCAGCATGCTCTGAATCCTTTACTAATGTGTAGGCAAACCAGAAATACTATTATATATTGAAGCGGGTTAAAGTAAGCGCTTCTTTGTATTACTCATGAGAGAACATAAAGACAACCTTTTATAATTTCTCTGACTCTAAAACCTAAAATCGTGACCAGATCCTCTATGATGAAATGTTATGTTATTATGACATATCCACCATGAAGTACTTGTCATTCTTGAAGTACTTGTCATTCCCTCCGAGTACTTTGAATGGACCATTATATGGACGCTGAAGTGTGGTGCAGTGGGCATCATGGCATACAAAAACATGTGTGGCAGATTGGAGATCACAGGGCACATAGAAGGTCCGTTGGCCATTACAACCAACTGGCGAAAGTCTCAGCTGAGCCCGTAGTTAGTCTGCAAAGTTATCTGCAGGGTTGATCCATGCTTAATGCTGTAGCTAGCTATACCTGTATGACTCTGGCTAGGGTTGTTCCATGCCTGATGCTGTAACTGGCTGTACCTGTATTCCATGACCTTTTTCATTACGCGTGAAAATTTAACAACGTGGTCAAGTGTGCGGGTGTAAAATTTATTACGTTGTAAATCAACGTAATCAATTTTTCACCCGCGCTTGACCATGTACTAAAATGTTAACGCCTAATGAAAAAGGTCATTGAATAGCCTAGGGCTTCCTCTAGCCACTCGTACCAATATCAAATCTTCAGCACTTAACAATCTGGAGTTATTTAGGATGAGGTTTTTGGGAAACAGGTTTTTGCGGTCCCTCCATTTAGGGTCTAGTAACTTACCTATAATTATACCTATAAAACATCAAAAGAGAGCACACAGAGAGACATATCTTTTGAACTACATATCAAGTCCATACCATGAAGTTTGCAGAATCTACGGAGCTCTAAAGTTGTAACCACTGGACGATCTCAGGAATTCAGCTGCCGAGGTTTTATGGTAACTGCCTTCAGTTCTACCCCAGATGGCACTCACTTTATTTTATTTATCATAATTATTTTTATTTTTATTGAAGCTGTTTGGGCAAACAGAGATGACAATATTCTGACCCGCCTACTTTATTATGTACCAAATTCTCTTTGATCTCTTCACACCCTTGATCACATTGCACCCTCGAATAGCTCACTCCCAAGCTCCAGTATTCTGTGAAATAGCTTATGCATTAGAATTGGTTGTGCACTAATCCTTGTTTGATGATTATATTGTCCAACAAAATGTGCACATGCTATTGGATCTGAGTGAGGATGTGTGTGCCCTTTTCACTCTGCAGGTGCTCAGTGAAATAGGCCATGCCTCAATCTCATGCCCTCATATGGTAGAGCTGGGTTCTAGCTGTTGAATGAATAGTTGGCACGTGCACTTTCTAGGAAGTATTGTCTATTGTAGTGAAATTATAAACTCAAATCTCTCGACTACTACTAGGTATGGAATGTTTCCAGAGTGATCTCTTGTTGGGTGGCCAAAGTGTTTCTTCTTAGTGAAGCTCAACTTCTGTCATCAGTCCTCACACAAAATAGAGCACACACAAAATAAAATTAAAAATTTGGAGTTCATGGCTTGATGCACCCCGGAGGTCATGGCTTGCTGCATGCCAGAATTCATGTCTTACTACACACCAGAGTTCATAGCTTTATACACATCAGAGTTCATAGCTTGCTGCATGCAATTGTTCATAGCTTGATGTACACATGAGTTCATGGCTTGATGCACACCAGAGTTCATGGCTTGTTGCAAACCAGAGTTCATGGCTTGATGCATACCAGAGTTCATGGCTTGATACACACCAGAGTACATGGCTCAACACACCAGCATTCATGGCTTGCTGCACACCAGAGTTCTTGGCTTGATACAGAGTTCATGACTGCTACACTCCAGAGTACATGTCCTGATACACACATTGATACACACCAGATTTAATGACTTGATGCACGCCAGAGTTCATGGCTTGATGCTCAATTGATTTCATGGCTTGATGCACCCCAGAGTTGAAGGGTTGATGCACACACGAGTTAATAGCTTGATGCACACCAGATATCATGGCTTGACACAAACCAGAGTTCATGGCTTGATACACCAGAGTTCATGGCTTGATAAAGAGTTCATGACTGCTACAGACCAGAGTTCATGTCTTGCTACACACAAGAGTTTATAGCTTCATATACACCAGAGTATACGGCTTGATGCATGCCAGAGTTCATGGCTTGCTGCATGTCAGAGTTCATGGCTTGCTACACACCAGAGTTCTTGGCTTGATACCCACCAGAATTAAAGGCTTGATGCACACCAAATTCACGGCTTGATGCACACCAGAGTTCATTGTTGATGCACACCAGAGTTCATGGGTTGATGCACACCAGAGTGCATGGCTTGATGTGCAACAGAGTTCATGGCTTGATGCACACTATATTTCATGGCTTGATGCAAACCAGTGTTCATGGCTTGACACACACCAGAGGTCATGGCTTGAGACACCAGAGTTCATGGCTTGATACAGAGTTCATGACTGCTACACACCAGAGTTCATTTCTGGCTACACACCAGAGTTCATGTTTTACTACACCCCAGAGTTCATAGCTTGATACACACCTGAGTTCATGGCTTGATGCATGCCAAAGTTAATGGCTTGCTGCACGCCAGAGTTCATGGCTTGCTACACACCAGAGTTAATAGCTTCATACCCACCAGTGTTCTTGGCTTGATGCACACCAAATTTCATGGCTTGAAGCATACCAGAGTTTATGGCTTGCTGCACACCAGAGTTCATGTCATGATGCTACACACCAGATTTCATAGCTTGATACACATCAGAGTTCATATCTTACTGCATTCCAGTGTTCATAGCTTGATGTACACATGTGTTCATGGCTTGAAGCACACTAGAGTTCATGGCTTGTTGCACACCAGAGTTCATGGCTTGATGCATACCAGAGTTCATGGCTTGGTACACACCAGAATACATGGCTTACACACCAGGGTTCATGGTTTGCTGCATATCAGTGGTCATGGCTTGATACACAGTTCATGACTGCTACACACCAGAATTCATAGCTTGATACACACCAGAGTTAATGGCTTGATGCACGCAGTTTATGGCTTGCTACACATCAGATTTCATGGCATTATGCACACCATAGTTCATGGCTTGATGCACACCAGAGTACATCGGTTGATGCAAACCAGAGTTAATAGCTTGATACACAATAGAGTTCATGGCTTGTTGCACACCAGAGTTCATGGCTTGACCCACACCAGAGTTCATAGCTTGATACACCAGAGTTCATGTCTTGATACAGAGTTCATCACTGCTACACACCAGAGTTCATGACTTGCTAACAACCATAGTTCATAGCTTGATACACACCAGAGTTTATTGCTTGATGCATGCCAGACTTCATGGCTTGCTGCACTTCAGAGTTCATGGCTTGCTACACACCAGAGTTCATGGCTTGATACCAACCAGAGTTCATGGCTTGATGGAAACCAAAGTTCATGGCTTGATGCACACCAGAATTCATGGCTTGATGCATACCAGAGTTCATGGGTTGATGCAAACTAGAGTTGTTCATGGCTTGATGCACACCATAGTTCATGGTTTGATGCACACCAGAGTTCATGGGTTGATGCACACCAGAGTTAATGGCTTGAAGCACACCAGAGTTCATGGCTTAATGCACACCAGAGTTCATGGCTTGACAAACTCCAGAGTTCATGGCATAAGACACCAGAGTTCATGGCTTTATTACAGATTCATGACTGATATACACCAGAGTTCATAGCTTGATACACATCCGAGTTCATGCCTTCATGCACACCAGAGGGCATGTCTTGTTACACACCAGAGTTCATAGCTTGATACATATCCGAGTTCATGCTGTGATGCACACCAGAGTTCATGGCGTGATGCACACCAGAGTGCATGGCTTGATACACACCAGTGTTCATAGCACAATACACACTGGAATTCATGGCTTGATGCACACCAGAGTTCATAGAGTTCATTGCTTGCTGCACACCAGTGGTCATGGCTTGATGCACGCTAGAGTTCATGGGTTGATGCACACCAGAGTTAACAGCTTGATACACACCCGAGTTCATGGCTTGATGCACACCAGAGTTCATGTCTTGCTACACACCAGATTTCATGGCTTGAAACACCAGAGTTCATGGCTTGATACATGCCAGATTTCATGGCTTGCTGCACGTCAGAGTTCATGGCTTGCTACACACCAAATTTCTTGGCTTGATACCCACCAGATTTCATGGCTTGATGCACACCAAAGTTCATGGCTTGATTCACACCAGAGTTCATGGCTTGATGCACAACAGAGTTCATGGGTTCATGCACGCCAGAGTTCATGGCTTGATATACACCGGAGTTGTTCATGGCTTGATGCACACCATAGTTCATGGCTTGATGCACACCAAAGTTCATGGCTTGATGCACACCAGAGTTCATGGCTTGACACACACCAGAGTTCATGGCTTAATACAGAGTTCATGACTGCTACACACCAGAGTTCATGACTTGCTACACACCAGAGTTCATGTTTTGCTACACCACAGAGTTAATAGCTTGATACAGACCAGAGTTCATATCTTGATATCCACCAGAGTTCATGGCTTGATACACACCAGAGTGCATAGCTTGATATGGAGTTCATGGTTACTGACACCAGAATTCATGTCTTGATACACATCATAGTTCATGGCTTGATGCACACCATAGTTCATAGAGTTCATCGCTTGCTGTCCAACCGAAGTCATGGCTTGATGCACACCTGAGTTCATAGCTTGATGCACACCAGAGTTTATGGTTAGAAGCACACCCGAGTTCATGGCTTTATGCAATCCAGAGTTCATGGCTTGATGCATATCAGAGTTCTTGGCATGATGTACACCAGAGTGCAAGGTTGATACACACCAGAGTTCATAGTTCGATACACATCAGAATTCATGGTTTAATGCACACCAGAGTTCATAGAGTTCATCGCTTGCTGCACACCAGATTTCATGGCTTGATGCACACCAGAGTTCATGGATTGATGCACACCAGAGTTAATAGCGTGATACACACCAGAGTTCATGGCTGGATGCACACCAGAGTTCATGGCTTGAAACACACCAGAGTTCATGGCTTGATACACCAGAGTTAATGGCTTGAAACAGAGTTCATGATTGATACACACCAGAGTTCATGTCTTGTTACACACCAGAGTTCATAGCTTGATACACACCTGAGTTTATTGCTTGATGCATGCCAGAGTTCAAGGCTTGCTGCACGTCAGAGTTAATGGCTTGCTACACACCAGAGTTCTTGGCTTGATACCCACCAGAGTTCATGGCTTGATGCACACCAAAGTTCATGGCTTGATGCATACCAGAATTCATGGCTTGATGCACACCAGAGTTCATGGGTTGATGCATGCCAGAGTTCATGGATAGATTCACACCAGAGTTAACAGCTTGATACACACCCGAGTTCATGGCTTAATGCACACCAGAGTTCATGTCTTGCTACACACCAGATTTCATGGCTTGAAACACCAGAGTTCATGGCTTGATACATGCCAGAGTTCATGGCTTGCTGCACGTCAGAGTTCATGGCATGCTACACACCAGATTTCTTGGCTTGATACCCATCAGATTTCATGGCTAGATGCACACCAGAGTTCATGGCTTGACACACACCAGAGTTCATGGATTGAAACAGAGTTCATGATTGCTACACACCAGAGTTCATGTCTTGTTACACACCAGAATTCATAGCTTGATACACACCAGAGTTTATGGCTTGATGCACACCAGTGTTCATGGCTTGACCCACACCAGAGTTCATAGCTTGATACACCTGAGTTCATGGCTTGATACAGAGTTCATGACTGGTACACACCAGAGTTCATGACTTGCTAACCACCAGAGTTCATAGCTTGATACACACCAGAGTTTATTGCTTGATGCATGCCAGACTTCATGGCTTGCTGCACACCATAGTTCATGGCTTGATACCCACCAGAGTTCATGGCTTGATGCAAACCAAAGTTCATGGCTTGATGCACACCATAGTTCATGGATGGCTTGATGCACACGAGAGTTCATGGGTTGATGCACACCACAGTTCATGACTTAATGTTCAATAGAGTTGTTCTTGGTTTGATGCACACAAGAGTTCATTGCTTGATGCACACCAGAGTTCATTGGTTGATGCACACCAGAGTTCATGGCTTGATACACTCCAGAATTCATGGTATAAGACACCAGAGTTCATGGCTTGATACAGAGTTCATGACTGATATACACCAGAGTGCATGTCTTGCTACACACCAGAGTTCATAGCTTGATACACATCCGAGTTCATGCCTTGATGCACACCAGAGTTCATGTTTTACTACACCCCAGAGTTCATAGCTTGATACACACCTGAGTTTATGGCTTGATGCATGCCAAAGTTAATGGCTTGCTGCACGCCAGAGTTCATGGCTTGCTACACACCAGAGTTCATAGCTTGATACACATCCGAGTTCATGCTGTGATGCACACCAGAGTTCATGGCGTGATGCACACCAGAGTGCATGGCTTGATACACACCAGTGTTCATAGCACAATACACACTGGAATTCATGGCTTGATGCACACCAGAGTTCATAGAGTTATCGCTTGCTGCACACCAGTGGTCATGGCTTGATGCATGCTAGAGTTCATGGGTTGACGCACACCAGAGTTAACAGCTTGATACACGCCCGAGTTCATGGCTTGATGCACACCAGAGTTCATGTCTTGCTACACACCAGATTTCATGGCTTGAAACACCAGAGTTCATGGCTTGATACATGCCAGAGTTCATGGCTTGCTGCACGTCAGAGTTCATGGCTTGCTACACACCAGATTTCTTGGCTTGATACCCACCAGATTTCATGGCTTGATGCATACCAAAGTTCATGGCTTGATGCACACCAGAGTTCATGGCTTGATGCAAAACAGAGTTCATGGGTTGATGCATGCCAGAGTTCATGGCTTGATATACACCAGAGTTGTTCATGGCTTGATGCACACCATAGTTCATGGCTTGACACACACCAGAGTTCATGGCTTAATACAGAGTTCATGACTGCTACACACCAGATTTCATGACTTGCTACACACCAGAGTTCATGTTTTGCTACACCACAGAGTTAATAGCTTGATACAGACCAGAGTTCATATCTTGATATCCACCAGAGTTCATGGCTTGATACACACCAGAGTGCATAGCTTGTTACGGAGTTCATGGTTACTGACACCAGAATTCATGTCTTGATACACACAATAGTTCATGGCTTGATGCACACAAGAGTTCATAGAGTTCATCGCTTGCTGCCCACCCAAAGTCATGGCTTGATGCACACCCGAGTTCATAGCTTGATGCACACCAGAGTTTATGGTTAGAAGCACACCCGAGTTCATGGCTTTATGCACACCAGAGTTCATGGCTTGATGCACACCATAGTTATTGGCATGATGCACACCAGAGTGCAAGGTTGATACACACCAGAGTTCATAGTTCGATACACACCAGAATTCATGGTTTGATGCACACCAGAGTTCATAGAGTTCATCGCTTGCTGCACACCAGAATTCATGGCTTGATTCACACCAGAGTTCATGGATTGATGCACACCAGAGTTAATAGCGTGATACACACCAGAGTTCATGGCAGGATGCAAACCAGAGTTCATGGCTTGACACACACCAGAGTTCATGTCTTGATACACCAGAGTTCATGGCTTGAAACAGAGTTCCATGATTGCTACACACCAGAGTTCATGTCTTGTTACACACCAGAGTTCATAGCTTGATACACACCAGAGTTTATGGCTTGATGCACACCAGAGTTCATGGCTTGACCCACACCAGAGTTCATAGCTTGATACACCTGAGTTCATGGCTTGATACAGAGTTCATGACTGGTACACACCAGAGATCATGACTTGCTAAACACCAGAATTCATAGCTTGATACACACTAGAATTTATTGCTTGATGCATGCCAGACTTCATGGCTTGCTGTACTTCAGAATTCATGGCTTGCTACACACCATAGTTCATGGCTTGATAACTACCAGAGTTCATGGCTTGATGCAAACCAAAGTTCATGGCTTGATGCACACCATAGTTCATGGCTTGATGCACACGAGAGTTCATGGCTTGACACACACCATAGTTCATGGCTTAATACAGAGTTCATGACTGCTACACACCAGATTTCATGACTTGCTACACACCAGAGTTCATGTTTTGCTACACCACAGAGTTAATAGCTTGATACAGACCAGAGTTCATATCTTGATATCCACCAGAGTTCATGGCTTGATACACACCAGAGTGCATAGCTTGTTACGGAGTTCATGGTTACTGACACCAGAATTTCTTGGCTTGATACCCACCAGATTTCATGGCTTGATGCATACCAAAGTTCATGGCTTGATGCACACCAGAGTTCATGGCTTGATGCAAAACAGAGTTCATGGGTTGATGCATGCCAGAGTTCATGGCTTGATATACACCAGAGTTGTTCATGGCTTGATGCACACCATAGTTCATGGCTTGACACACACCAGAGTTCATGGCTTAATACAGAGTTCATGACTGCTACACACCAGATTTCATGACTTGCTACACACCAGAGTTCATGTTTTGCTACACCACAGAGTTAATAGCTTGATACAGACCAGAGTTCATATCTTGATATCCACCAGAGTTCATGGCTTGATACACACCAGAGTGCATAGCTTGTTACGGAGTTCATGGTTACTGACACCAGAATTCATGTCTTGATACACACAATAGTTCATGGCTTGATGCACACAAGAGTTCATAGAGTTCATCGCTTGCTGCCCACCCAAAGTCATGGCTTGATGCACACCCGAGTTCATAGCTTGATGCACACCAGAGTTTATGGTTAGAAGCACACCCGAGTTCATGGCTTTATGCACACCAGAGTTCATGGCTTGATGCACACCATAGTTATTGGCATGATGCACACCAGAGTGCAAGGTTGATACACACCAGAGTTCATAGTTCGATACACACCAGAATTCATGGTTTGATGCACACCAGAGTTCATAGAGTTCATCGCTTGCTGCACACCAGAATTCATGGCTTGATTCACACCAGAGTTCATGGATTGATGCACACCAGAGTTAATAGCGTGATACACACCAGAGTTCATGGCAGGATGCAAACCAGAGTTCATGGCTTGACACACACCAGAGTTCATGTCTTGATACACCAGAGTTCATGGCTTGAAACAGAGTTCCATGATTGCTACACACCAGAGTTCATGTCTTGTTACACACCAGAGTTCATAGCTTGATACACACCAGAGTTTATGGCTTGATGCACACCAGAGTTCATGGCTTGACCCACACCAGAGTTCATAGCTTGATACACCTGAGTTCATGGCTTGATACAGAGTTCATGACTGGTACACACCAGAGATCATGACTTGCTAAACACCAGAATTCATAGCTTGATACACACTAGAATTTATTGCTTGATGCATGCCAGACTTCATGGCTTGCTGTACTTCAGAATTCATGGCTTGCTACACACCATAGTTCATGGCTTGATAACTACCAGAGTTCATGGCTTGATGCAAACCAAAGTTCATGGCTTGATGCACACCATAGTTCATGGCTTGATGCACACGAGAGTTCATGGCTTGACACACACCATAGTTCATGGCTTAATACAGAGTTCATGACTGCTACACACCAGATTTCATGACTTGCTACACACCAGAGTTCATGTTTTGCTACACCACAGAGTTAATAGCTTGATACAGACCAGAGTTCATATCTTGATATCCACCAGAGTTCATGGCTTGATACACACCAGAGTGCATAGCTTGTTACGGAGTTCATGGTTACTGACACCAGAATTCATGTCTTGATACACACAATAGTTCATGGCTTGATGCACACAAGAGTTCATAGAGTTCATCGCTTGCTGCCCACCCAAAGTCATGGCTTGATGCACACCCGAGTTCATAGCTTGATGCACACCAGAGTTTATGGTTAGAAGCACACCCGAGTTCATGGCTTTATGCACACCAGAGTTCATGGCTTGATGCACACCAGAGTTCTTGGCATGATGCACACCAGAGTGCAAGGTTGATACACACCAGAGTTCATAGTTCGATACACACCAGAATTCATGGTTTGATGCAGACCAGAGTTCATAGAGTTCATCGCTTGCTGCACACCAGAATTCATGGCTTGATGCACACCAGAGTTCATGGATTGATGCACACCAGAGTTAATAGCTTGATACACACCAGAGTTCATGGCTGGATGCACACCAGAGTTCATGGCTTGACAGACACCAGAGTTCATGTCTTGATACACCAGAGTTCATGGCTTGAAACAGAGTTCCATGATTGCTACACACCAGAGTTCATGTCTTGTTACACACCAGAGTTCATAGCTTGATACACACCAGAGTTTATGGCTTGATGCACACCAGAGTTCATGGCTTGACCCACACCAGAGTTCATAGCTTGATACACCTGAGTTCATGGCTTGATACAGAGTTCATGACTGGTACACACCAGAGTTCATGACTTGCTAACCACCAGAGTTCATAGCTTGATACACACTAGAATTTATTGCTTGATGCATGCCAGACTTCATGGCTTGCTGCACTTCAGAATTCATGGCTTGCTACACACCATAGTTCATGGCTTGATAACTACCAGAGTTCATGGCTTGATGCAAACCAAAGTTCATGGCTTGATGCACACCATAGTTCATGGCTTGATGCACACGAGAGTTCATTGCTTGACACACTCCAGAATTCATGGCATAAGACACCAGAGTTCATGGCTTGATACAGAGTTCATGACTGATATACACCAGAGTGCATGTCTTGCTACACACCAGAGTTCATGGCTTGATACACATCCGTGTTCATGCCTTGATGCACACCAGAGTTCATGTTTTACTACAGCCCAGAGTTCATAGCTTGATACACACCTGAGTTCATGGCTTGATGCATGCTAAAGTTAATGGCTTGCTGCACGCAAGAGTTCGTAGCTTGATACATACCAGAGTATATGGCTTGATGCATGCCAGAGTTCATGGCTTGCTGCAAGTCAGAGTTCATGGCTTGCTACACACCAGAGTTCTTGGCTTGATACCCACCAGAATTCATGGCTTGATGCACACCAAAGTTCACGGCTTGATGCACACCAGAGTTCATTGTTGATGCACACCAGAGTTCATCGGTTGATGCACACCAGAGTGCATGGCTGGATGTGCAACAGAGTTCATGGCTTGATGCACACTTTATTTCATGGCTTGATGCAAACCAGAGTTCATGGCTTGACACACACCAGAGTTCATGGCTTGAGACAACAGCTTGATACAGAGTTCATGACTGCTACACACCAGAGTTCATTTCTTGCTACACACCAGAGTTCATGTTTTACTACACCCCAGAGTTCATAGCTTGATACACACCTGAGTTCATGGCTTGATGCATGCCAAAGTTAATGGCTTGCTGCACGCCAGAGTTCATGGCTTGCTACACACCAGAGTTCATAGCTTCATACCCACCAGAGTTCTTGGCTTGATGCACACCAAATTTCATGGCTTGAAGCATACCAGAGTTTATGGCTTGCTGCACACCAGAGTTCATGTCTTACTACACACCAGATTTCATAGCTTAATACACATCCGATTTCATAGCTTGCTGCATTCCAGTGTTCATAGCTTGATGTACACATGTGTTCATGGCTTGATGCATACCAGAGTTCATGGCTTGGTCTTAACACACCAGGGTTCATGGTTTGCTGCACACCAGAGTTCATGGCTTGATACAGAGTTCATGACTGCTACACACCAGAATGCATAGCTTGATACACACTAGAGTTAATGGCTTGATGCACGCAGTTTATGGCTTGCTACACACCAGATTTCATAGCTTAATACACATCAGAGTTCATAGCTTGCTGCATTCCAGTGTTCATAGCTTGATGTACACATGTGTTCATGGCTTGATGCATACCAGAGTTCATGGCTTGGTACACGCCAGAGTACATGGCTTAACACACCAGGGTTCATGGTTTGATGCACGCAGTTTATGGCTTGCTACACACCAGAGTTCATGGCATTATGCACATCATAGTTAATGGCTTGGTGCACACCAGAGTTCATGGGTTGATGCACACCAGAGTTCATGGCTTGACACACTACAGAATTCATGGCATAAGACACCTGAGTTCATGGCTTGATACAGAGTTCATGACTGCTACACTCCAGAGTTCATGACTTGCTACACACCAGAGTTCATGTTTTGCTACACCACAGAGTTAATAGCTTGATACAGACCAGAGTTCATATCTTGATATCCACCAAAGTTCATGGCTTGATACACACCAGAGTGCATAGCTTGTTACGGAGTTCATGGTTACTGACACCAGAATTCATGTCTTGATACACACCATAGTTCATGGCTTGATGCACACCAGAGTTCATAGAGTTCATCGCTTGCTGCCCACCCGAAGTCATGGCTTGATGCACACCCGAGTTCATAGCTTGATGCACACCAGAGTTTATGGTTATAAGCACACCCGAGTTCATGGCTTTATGCACACCAGAGTTCATGGCTTGATGCACACCAGAGTTCTTGGCATGATGCACACCAGAGTGCAAGGTTGATACACACCAGAGTTCATAGTTCGATACACACCAGAGTTCATAGTTCGATACACACCAGAATTCATGGTTTGATGCACACCAGAGTTCATAGAGTTCATCGCTTGCTGCACACCAGATTTCATGGCTTGATGCACACCAGAGTTCATGGATTGATGCACACCAGAGTTCATGGATTGATGCACACCAGAGTTAATAGCTTGATACATACCAGAGTTCATGGCTGGATGCACACCAGAGTTCATGGCTTGACACACACCAGAGTTCATGGCTGGAAACAGAGTTCCATGATTGCTACACACCAGAGTTCATGTCTTGTTACACAACAGAGTTCATAGCTTGATACACACCAGAGTTTATGGCTTGATGCACACCAGAGTTCATGGCTTGACCCACACCAGAGTTCATAGCTTGATACACCTGAGTTCATGGCTTGATACAGAGTTCATGACTGGTACACACCAGAGTTCATGACTTCCTAACCACCAAAGTTCATAGCTTGATACACACCAGAGTTTATTGCTTGATGCATGCCAAACTTCATGGCTTGCTGCACTTCAGAATTCATGGCTTGCTACACACCATAGTTCATGGCTTGATACCCACCAGAGTTCATGGCTTGATGCAAACCAAAGTTCATGGCTTGATGCACACCATAGTTCATGGCTTGATGCACACGAGAGTTCATGGGTTGATGCACACCACAGTTCATGACTTGATGTACACTAGAGTTGTTCTTGGCTTGATGCACACAAGAGTTCATTGCTTGATGCACACCAGAGTTCATTGGTTGATGCACACCAGAGTTCATGGCTTGACACACTCCAGAATTCATGGCATAAGACACCAGAGTTCATGGCTTGATACAGAGTTCATGACTGATATACACCAGAGTGCATGTCTTGCTACACACCAGAGTTCATAGCTTGATACACATCCGAGTTCATGCCTTGATGCACACATGAGTTCTTGGCATGATGCACACCAGAGTGCAAGGCTTGATACACACCAGAATTCATAGTTCGATACACACCAGAATTCATGGCTTGATGCACACCACAGTTCATGGAGTTCATCGCTTGCTGCACACCAGATTTCATGGCTTAATGCACACCAGAGTTCATGGATTGATGCACACCAGAGTTAATAGCGTGATACACACCAGAGTTCATGGCTGGATGCACACCAGAGTTCATGGCTTGACACACAACAGAGTTCATGGCTTGATACCCACCAGAGTTTATGGCTTGATGCAAACCAAAGTTCATGGCTTGATGCACACCATAGTTTATGGCTTGATGCACACGAGAGTTCATGGGTTGATGCACACCACAGTTCATGACTTGATGTACACTAGAGTTGTTCTTGGCTTGATGCACACAAGAGTTCATTGCTTGACACACTCCAGAATTCATGGCATAAGACACCAGAGTTCAAGGCTTGATACAGAGATCATGACTGATATACACCAGAGTGCATGTCTTGCTACACACCAGAGTTCTTAGCTTGATACAAATCCGAGTTCATGCCTTGATGCACACCAGAGTTCATGTTTTACTACACCCCAGAGTTCATAGCTTGATACACACCTGAGTTCATGGCTTGATGCATGCCAAAGTTAATGGTTTGCTGCATGCCAGAGTTCATGGCTTGCTACACACCAGAGTTCATAGCTTCATACCCACCAGAGTTCTTGGCTTGATGCACACCAAATTTCATGGCTTGAAGCATACCAGAGTTTATGGCTTGCTGCACCAGAGTTCATGTCTTGCTACACACCAGATTTCATAGCTTGATACACATCAGAGTTCATAGCTTGCTGCATTCCAGTGTTCATAGCTTGATGTACACATGTGTTCATGGCTTGATGCACACTAGAGTTCATGGCTTGTTGCACACCCGAGTTCATGGCTTGATGCACACCAAAGTTTATGTCTTGCTACACACCAGATTTCATGGCTTGAAACACCAGAGTTCATGGCTTGATACACACCAGAGTTCTTGGCATGATGCACACCAGAGTGCAAGGTTGATACACACCAGAGTTCATAGTTCGATACACACCAGAATTCATGGTTTGATGCACACCAGAGTTCATAGAGTTCATCGCTTGCTGCACACCAGATTTCATGGCTTGATGCACACCAGAGTTCATGGATTGATGCACACCAGAGTTAATAGCGTGATACACACCAGAGTTCATGGCTGGATGCACACCAGAGTTCATAGCTTGACACACACCAGAGTTCATGGCTTGATACACCAGAGTTCATGGCTTGAAACAGAGTTCATGATTGATACACACAAGAGTTCATGTCTTGTTACACACCAGAGTTCATAGCTTGATACACACCAGAGTTTATCGCTTGATGCATGCCAGAGTTCAAGGCTTGCTGCACGTCAGAGTTAATGGCTTGCTACACACCAGAGTTCTTGTCTTGATACCCACCAGAGTTCATGGCTTGATGCACACCAAAGTTCATGGCTTGATGCATACCAGAATTCATGGCTTGATGCACACCAGAGTTCATGGGTTGATGCATGCCAGAGTTCATGGATAGATGCACACCAGAGTTAACAGCTTGATACACACCCGAGTTCATGGCTTGATGCACACCAGAGTTCATGTCTTGCTACACACCAGATTTCATGGCTTGAAACACCAGAGTTCATGGCTTGATACATGCCAGAGTTCATGGCTTGCTGGACGTCAGAGTTCATGGCTTGCTACACACCAGATTTCTTGGCTTGATACCCACCAGATTTCATGGCTAGATGCACACCAAAGTTCATGGCTTGATGCACACCAGAGTTCATGGCTTGATGCACACCAGAGTTCATGTCTTGATACACCAGAGTTCATGGATTGAAACAGAGTTCATGATTGCTACACACCAGAGTTCATGTCTTGTTACACACCAGAATTCATAGCTTGATACACACCAGAGTTTATGGCTTGATGCACACCAGAGTTCATGGCTTGACCCACACCAGAGTTCATAGCTTGATACACCTGAGTTCATGGCTTGATACAGAGTTCATGACTGGTACACACCAGAGTTCATGACTTGCTAACCACCAGAGTTCATAGCTTGATACACACCAGAGTTTATTGCTTGATGCATGCCAGACTTCATGGCTTGCTGCACACCATAGTTCATGGCTTGATACCCACCAGAGTTCATGGCTTGATGCAAACCAAAGTTCATGGCTTGATGCACACCATAGTTCATGGATGGCTTGATGCACACGAGAGTTCATGGGTTGATGCACACCACAATTCATGACTTGATGTTCAATAGAGTTGTTCTTGGTTTGATGCACACAAGAGTTCATTGCTTGATGCACACCAGAGTTCATTGTTTGATGCACACCAGAGTTCATGGCTTGATACACTCCAGAATTCATGGCATAAGACACCAGAGTTCATGGCTTGATACAGAGTTCATGACTGATATACACCAGAGTGCATGTCTTGCTACACACCAGAGTTCATAGATTGATACACATCCGAGTTCATGCCTTGATGCACACCAGAGTTCATGTTTTACTACACCCCAGAATTCATAGCTTGATACACACCTGAGTTCATGGCTTGATGCATGCCAAAGTTAATGGCTTGCTGCACGCCAGAGTTCATGGCTTGCTACACACCAGAGTTCATAGCTTGATACATATCCGAGTTCATGCTGTGATGCACACCAGAGTTCATGGCGTGATGCACACCAGAGTGCATGGCTTGATACACACCAGTGTTCATAGCACAATACACACTGGAATTCATGGCTTGATGCACACCAGAGTTCATAGAGTTATCGCTTGCTGCACACCAGTGGTCATGGCTTGATGCATGCTAGAGTTCATGGGTTGACGCACACCAGAGTTAACAGCTTGATACACACCCGAGTTCATGGCTTGATGCACACCAGAGTTCATGTCTTGCTACACACCAGATTTCATGGCTTGAAACACCAGAGTTCATGGCTTGATACATGCCAGAGTTCATGGCTTGATGCACACCAAAGTTCATGGCTTGACGCACACCAGAGTTCATGGCTTGATGCAAAACAGAGTTCATGGGTTGATGCATGCCAGAGTTCATGGCTTGATATACACCAGAGTTGTTCATGGCTTGATGCACACCATAGTTCATGGCTTAACACACACCAGAGTTCATGGCTTAATACAGAGTTCATGACTGCTACACACTAGATTTCATGACTTGCTACACACCAGAGTTCATGTTTTGCTACACCACAGAGTTAATAGCTTGATACAGACCAGAGTTCATATCTTGATATCCACCAGAGTTCATGGCTTGATACACACCAGAGTGCATAGCTTGTTACGGAGTTCATGGTTACTGACACCAGAATTCATGTCTTGATACACACAATAGTTCATGGCTTGATGCACACAAGAGTTCATAGAGTTCATCGCTTGTTGCCCACCCAAAGTCATGGCTTGATGCACACCCGAGTTCATAGCTTGATACACACCTGAGTTCATGGCTTGATGCATGCCAAAGTTAATGGCTTGCTGCACGCCAAAGTTCATGGCTTGCTACACACCAGAGTTCATAGCTTCATAACCACCAGAGTTCTTGGCTTGATGCACACCAAATTTCATGGCTTGAAGCATACCAGAGTTTATGGCTTGCTGCACCAGAGTTCATGTCTTGCTACACACCAGATTTCATAGCTTGATACACATCAGAGTTCATAGCTTGCTGCATTCCAGTGTTCATAGCTTGATGTACACATGTGTTCATGGCTTGATGCACACTAGAGTTCATGGCTTGTTGCACACCCGAGTTCATGGCTTGATGCACACCAAAGTTTATGTCTTGCTACACACCAGATTTCATGGCTTGAAACACCAGAGTTCAGGGCTTGATACACACCAGAGTTCTTGGCATGATGCACACCAGAGTGCAAGGTTGATACACACCAGAGTTCATAGTTCGATACACACCAGAATTCATGGTTTGATGCACACCAGAGTTCATAGAGTTCATCGCTTGCTGCACACCAGATTTCATGGCTTGATGCACACCAGAGTTCATGGATTGATGCACACCAGAGTTAATAGCGTGATACACACCAGAGTTCATGGCTGGATGCACACCAGAGTTCATGGCTTGACACACACCAGAGTTCATGGCTTGATACACCAGAGTTCATGGCTTGAAACAGAGTTCATGATTGATACACACAAGAGTTCATGTCTTGTTACACACCAGAGTTCATAGCTTGATATACACCAGAGTTTATCGCTTGATGCATGCCAGAGTTCAAGGCTTGCTGCACGTCAGAGTTAATGGCTTGCTACACACCAGAGTTCTTGTCTTGATACCCACCAGAGTTCATGGCTTGATGCACACCAAAGTTCATGGCTTGATGCATACCAGAATTCATGGCTTGATGCACACCAGAGTTCATGGGTTGATGCATGCCAGAGTTCATGGATAGATGCACACCAGAGTTAACAGCTTGATACACACCCGAGTTCATGGCTTGATGCACACCAGAGTTCATGTCTTGCGGCACACCAGATTTCATGGCTTGAAACACCAGAGTTCATGGCTTGATACATGCCAGAGTTCATGGCTTGCTGCACGTCAGAGTTCATGGCTTGCTACACACCAGATTTCTTGGCTTGATACCCACCAGATTTCATGGCTAGATGCACACCAAAGTTCATGGCTTGATGCACACCAGAGTTCATGGCTTGATGCACACCAGAGTTCATGTCTTGATACACCAGAGTTCATGGATTGAAACAGAGTTCATGATTGCTACACACCAGAGTTCATGTCTTGTTACACACCAGAATTCATAGCTTGATACACACCAGAGTTTATGGCTTGATGCACACCAGAGTTCATGGCTTGACCCACACCAGAGTTCATAGCTTGATACACCTGAGTTCATGGCTTGATACAGAGTTCATGACTGGTACACACCAGAGTTCATGACTTGCTAACCACCAGAGTTCATAGCTTGATACACACCAGAGTTTATTGCTTGATGCATGCCAGACTTCATGGCTTGCTGCACACCATAATTCATGGCTTGATACCCACCAGAGTTCATGGCTTGATGCAAACCAAAGTTCATGGCTTGATGCACACCATAGTTCATGGATGGCTTGATGCACACGAGAGTTCATGGGTTGATGCACACCACAGTTCATGACTTGATGTTCAATAGAGTTGTTCTTGGTTTGATGCACACAAGAGTTCATTGCTTGATGCACACCAGAGTTCATTGTTTGATGCACACCAGAGTTCATGGCTTGATACACTCCAGAATTCATGGCATAAGACACCAGAGTTCATGGCTTGATACAGAGTTCATGGCTGATATACACCAGAGTGCATGTCTTGCTACACACCAGAGTTCATAGCTTGATACACATCCGAGTTCATGCCTTGATGCACACCAGAGTTCATGTTTTACTACACCCCAGAATTCATAGCTTGATACACACCTGAGTTCATGGCTTGATGCATGCCAAAGTTAATGGCTTGCTGCACGCCAGAGTTCATGGCTTGCTACACACCAGAGTTCATAGCTTGATACATATCCGAGTTCATGCTGTGATGCACACCAGAGTTCATGGCGTGATGCACACCAGAGTGCATGGCTTGATACACACCAGTGTTCATAGCACAATACACACTGGAATTCATGGCTTGATGCACACCAGAGTTCATAGAGTTCATCGCTTGCTGCACACCAGAATTCATGGCTTGATGCACACCAGAGTTCATGGATTGATGCACACCAGAGTTAATAGCGTGATACACACCAGAGTTCATGGCAGGATGCAAACCAGTGTTCATGGCTTGACACACACCAGAGTTCATGTCTTGATACACCAGAGTTCATGGCTTGAAACAGAGTTCCATGATTGCTACACACCAGAGTTCATGTCTTGTTACACACCAGAGTTCATAGCTTGATACACACCAGAGTTTATGGCTTGATGCACACCAGAGTTCATGGCTTGACCCACACCAGAGTTCATAGCTTGATACACCTGAGTTCATGGCTTGATACAGAGTTCATGACTGGTACACACCAGAGATCATGACTTGCTAAACACCAGAATTCATAGCTTGATACACACTAGAATTTATTGCTTGATGCATGCCAGACTTCATGGCTTGCTGTACTTCAGAATTCATGGCTTGCTACACACCATAGTTCATGGCTTGATAACTACCAGAGTTCATGGCTTGATGCAAACCAAAGTTCATGGCTTGATGCACACCATAGTTCATGGCTTGATGCACACGAGAGTTCATGGCTTGACACACACCATAGTTCATGGCTTAATACAGAGTTCATGACTGCTACACACCAGATTTCATGACTTGCTACACACCAGAGTTCATGTTTTGCTACACCACAGAGTTAATAGCTTGATACAGACCAGAGTTCATATCTTGATATCCACCAGAGTTCATGGCTTGATACACACCAGAGTGCATAGCTTGTTACGGAGTTCATGGTTACTGACACCAGAATTCATGTCTTGATACACACAATAGTTCATGGCTTGATGCACACAAGAGTTCATAGAGTTCATCGCTTGCTGCCCACCCAAAGTCATGGCTTGATGCACACCCGAGTTCATAGCTTGATGCACACCAGAGTTTATGGTTAGAAGCACACCCGAGTTCATGGCTTTATGCACACCAGAGTTCATGGCTTGATGCACACCAGAGTTCTTGGCATGATGCACACCAGAGTGCAAGGTTGATACACACCAGAGTTCATAGTTCGATACACACCAGAATTCATTGTTTGATGCAGACCAGAGTTCATAGAGTTCATCGCTTGCTGCACACCAGAATTCATGGCTTGATGCACACCAGAGTTCATGGATTGATGCACACCAGAGTTAATAGCTTGATACACACCAGAGTTCATGGCTGGATGCACACCAGAGTTCATGGCTTGACAGACACCAGAGTTCATGTCTTGATACACCAGAGTTCATGGCTTGAAACAGAGTTCCATGATTGCTACACACCAGAGTTCATGTCTTGTTACACACCAGAGTTCATAGCTTGATACACACCAGAGTTTATGGCTTGATGCACACCAGAGTTCATGGCTTGACCCACACCAGAGTTCATAGCTTGATACACCTGAGTTCATGGCTTGATACAGAGTTCATGACTGGTACACACCAGAGTTCATGACTTGCTAACCACCAGAGTTCATAGCTTGATACACACTAGAATTTATTGCTTGATGCATGCCAGACTTCATGGCTTGCTGCACTTCAGAATTCATGGCTTGCTACACACCATAGTTCATGGCTTGATAACTACCAGAGTTCATGGCTTGATGCAAACCAATGTTCATGGCTTGATGCACACCATAGTTCATGGCTTGATGCACACGAGAGTTCATTGCTTGACACACTCCAGAATTCATGGCATAAGACACCAGAGTTCATGGCTTGATACAGAGTTCATGACTGATATACACCAGAGTGCATGTCTTGCTACACACCAGAGTTCATGGCTTGATACACATCCGTGTTCATGCCTTGATGCACACCAGAGTTCATGTTTTACTACAGCCCAGAGTTCATAGCTTGATACACACCTGAGTTCATGGCTTGATGCATGCTAAAGTTAATGGCTTGCTGCACGCAAGAGTTCATAGCTTGATACACACCAGAGTATATGGCTTGATGCATGCCAGAGTTAATGGCTTGCTGCAAGTCAGAGTTCATGGCTTGCTACACACCAGAGTTCTTGGCTTGATAATAACCAGAATTCATGGCTTGATGCACACCAAAGTTCACGGCTTGATGCACACCAGAGTTCATTGTTGATGCACACCAGAGTTCATCGGTTGATGCACACCAGAGTGCATGGCTGGATGTGCAACAGAGTTCATGGCTTGATGCACACTTTATTTCATGGCTTGATGCAAACCAGAGTTCATGGCTTGACACACACCAGAGTTCATGGCTTGAGACAACAGCTTGATACAGAGTTCATGACTGCTACACACTAGAGTTCATTTCTTGCTACACACCAGAGTTCATGTTTTACTACACCCCAGAGTTCATAGCTTGATACACACCTGAGTTCATGGCTTGATGCATGCCAAAGTTAATGGCTTGCTGCACGCCAGAGTTCATGGCTTGCTACACACCAGAGTTCATAGCTTCATACCCACCAGAGTTCTTGGCTTGATGCACACCAAATTTCATGGCTTGAAGCATACCAGAGTTTATGGCTTGCTGCACACCAGAGTTCATGTCTTACTACACACCAGATTTCATAGCTTAATACACATCAGATTTCATAGCTTGCTGCATTCCAGTGTTCATAGCTTGATGTACACATGTGTTCATGGCTTGATGCATACCAGAGTTCATGGCTTGGTCTTAACACACCAGGGTTCATGGTTTGCTGCACACCAGAGTTCATGGCTTGATACAGAGTTCATGACTGCTACACACCAGAATGCATAGCTTGATACACACCAGAGTTAATGGCTTGATGCACGCAGTTTATGGCTTGCTACACACCAGATTTCATAGCTTAATACACATCAGAGTTCATAGCTTGCTGCATTCCAGTGTTCATAGCTTGATGTACACATGTGTTCATGGCTTGATGCATACCAGAGTTCATGGCTTGGTACACGCCAGAGTACATGGCTTAACACACCAGGGTTCATGGTTTGATGCACGCAGTTTATGGCTTGCTACACACCAGAGTTCATGGCATTATGCACATCATAGTTAATGGCTTGGTGCACACCAGAGTTCATGGGTTGATGCACACCAGAGTTCATGGCTTGACACACTACAGAATTCATGGCATAAGACACCTGAGTTCATGGCTTGATACAGAGTTCATGACTGCTACACACCAGAGTTCATGACTTGCTACACACCAGAGTTCATGTTTTGCTACACCACAGAGTTAATAGCTTGATACAGACCAGAGTTCATATCTTGATATCCACCAAAGTTCATGGCTTGATACACACCAGAGTGCATAGCTTGTTACGGAGTTCATGGTTACTGACACCAGAATTCATGTCTTGATACACACCATAGTTCATGGCTTGATGCACACCAGAGTTCATAGAGTTCATCGCTTGCTGCCCACCCGAAGTCATGGCTTGATGCACACCCGAGTTCATAGCTTGATGCACACCAGAGTTTATGGTTATAAGCACACCCGAGTTCATGGCTTTATGCACACCAGAGTTCATGGCTTGATGCACACCAGAGTTCTTGGCATGATGCACACCAGAGTGCAAGGTTGATACACACCAGAGTTCATAGTTCGATACACACCAGAATTCATGGTTTGATGCACACCAGAGTTCATAGAGTTCATCGCTTGCTGCACACCAGATTTCATGGCTTGATGCACACCAGAGTTCATGGATTGATGCACACCAGAGTTCATGGATTGATGCACACCAGAGTTAATAGCTTGATACATACCAGAGTTCATGGCTGGATGCACACCAGAGTTCATGGCTTGACACACACCAGAGTTCATGGCTTGAAACAGAGTTCCATGATTGCTACACACCAGAGTTCATGTCTTGTTACACAACAGAGTTCATAGCTTGATACACACCAGAGTTTATGGCTTGATGCACACCAGAGTTCATGGCTTGACCCACACCAGAGTTCATAGCTTGATACACCTGAGTTCATGGCTTGATACAGAGTTCATGACTGGTATACACCAGAGTTCATGACTTCCTAACCACCAAAGTTCATAGCTTGATACACACCAGAGTTTATTGCTTGATGCATGCCAAACTTCATGGCTTGCTGCACTTCAGAATTCATGGCTTGCTACACACCATAGTTCATGGCTTGATACCCACCAGAGTTCATGGCTTGATGCAAACCAAAGTTCATGGCTTGATGCACACCATAGTTCATGGCTTGATGCACACGAGAGTTCATGGGTTGATGCACACCACAGTTCATGACTTGATGTACACTAGAGTTGTTCTTGGCTTGATGCACACAAGAGTTCATTGCTTGATGCACACCAGAGTTCATTGGTTGATGCACACCAGAGTTCATGGCTTGACACACTCCAGAATTCATGGCATAAGACACCAGAGTTCATGGCTTGATACAGAGTTCATGACTGATATACACCAGAGTGCATGTCTTGCTACACACCAGAGTTCATAGCTTGATACACATCCGAGTTCATGCCTTGATGCACACATGAGTTCTTGGCATGATGCACACCAGAGTGCAAGGCTTGATACACACCAGAATTCATAGTTCGATACACACCAGAATTCATGGCTTGATGCACACCACAGTTCATGGAGTTCATCGCTTGCTGCACACCAGATTTCATGGCTTAATGCACACCAGAGTTCATGGATTGATGCACACCAGAGTTAATAGCGTGATACACACCAGAGTTCATGGCTGGATGCACACCAGAGTTCATGGCTTGACACACAACAGAGTTCATGGCTTGATACCCACCAGAGTTCATGGCTTGATGCAAACCAAAGTTCATGGCTTGATGCACACCATAGTTTATGGCTTGATGCACACGAGAGTTCATGGGTTGATGCACACCACAGTTCATGACTTGATGTACACTAGAGTTGTTCTTGGCTTGATGCACACAAGAGTTCATTGCTTGACACACTCCAGAATTCATGGCATAAGACACCAGAGTTCATGGCTTGATACAGAGATCATGACTGATATACACCAGAGTGCATGTCTTGCTACACACCAGAGTTCTTAGCTTGATACAAATCCGAGTTCATGCCTTGATGCACACCAGAGTTCATGTTTTACTACACCCCAGAGTTCATAGCTTGATACACACCTGAGTTCATGGCTTGATGCATGCCAAAGTTAATGGCTTGCTGCATGCCAGAGTTCATGGCTTGCTACACACCAGAGTTCATAGCTTCATACCCACCAGAGTTCTTGGCTTGATGCACACCAAATTTCATGGCTTGAAGCATACCAGAGTTTATGGCTTGCTGCACCAGAGTTCATGTCTTGCTACACACCAGATTTCATAGCTTGATACACATCAGAGTTCATAGCTTGCTGCATTCCAGTGTTCATAGCTTGATGTACACATGTGTTCATGGCTTGATGCACACTAGAGTTCATGGCTTGTTGCACACCCGAGTTCATGGCTTGATGCACACCAAAGTTTATGTCTTGCTACACACCAGATTTCATGGCTTGAAACAACAGAGTTCATGGCTTGATACACACCAGAGTTCTTGGCATGATGCACACCAGAGTGCAAGGTTGATACACACCAGAGTTCATAGTTCGATACACACCAGAATTCATGGTTTGATGCACACCAGAGTTCATAGAGTTCATCGCTTGCTGCACACCAGATTTCATGGCTTGATGCACACCAGAGTTCATGGATTGATGCACACCAGAGTTAATAGCGTGATACACACCAGAGTTCATGGCTGGATGCACACCAGAGTTCATGGCTTGACACACACCAGAGTTCATGGCTTGATACACCAGAGTTCATGGCTTGAAACAGAGTTCATGATTGATACACACAAGAGTTCATGTCTTGTTACACACCAGAGTTCATAGCTTGATACACACCAGAGTTTATCGCTTGATGCATGCCAGAGTTCAAGGCTTGCTGCACGTCAGAGTTAATGGCTTGCTACACACCAAAGTTCATGGCTTGATGCATACCAGAATTCATGGCTTGATGCACACCAGAGTTCATGGGTTGATGCATGCCAGAGTTCATGGATAGATGCACACCAGAGTTAACAGCTTGATACACACCCGAGTTCATGGCTTGATGCACACCAGAGTTCATGTCTTGCTACACACCAGATTTCATGGCTTGAAACACCAGAGTTCATGGCTTGATACATGCCAGAGTTCATGGCTTGCTGGACGTCAGAGTTCATGGCTTGCTACACACCAGATTTCTTGGCTTGATACCCACCAGATTTCATGGCTAGATGCACACCAAAGTTCATGGCTTGATGCACACCAGAGTTCATGGCTTGATGCACACCAGAGTTCATGTCTTGATACACCAGAGTTCATGGATTGAAACAGAGTTCATGATTGCTACACACCAGAGTTCATGTCTTGTTACACACCAGAATTCATAGCTTGATACACACCAGAGTTTATGGCTTGATGCACACCAGAGTTCATGGCTTGACCCACACCAGAGTTCATAGCTTGATACACCTGAGTTCATGGCTTGATACAGAGTTCATGACTGGTACACACCAGAGTTCATGACTTGCTAACCACCAGAGTTCATAGCTTGATACACACCAGAGTTTATTGCTTGATGCATGCCAGACTTCATGGCTTGCTGCACACCATAGTTCATGGCTTGATACCCACCAGAGTTCATGGCTTGATGCAAACCAAAGTTCATGGCTTGATGCACACCATAGTTCATGGATGGCTTGATGCACACGAGAGTTCATGGGTTGATGCACACCACAATTCATGACTTGATGTTCAATAGAGTTGTTCTTGGTTTGATGCACACAAGAGTTCATTGCTTGATGCACACCAGAGTTCATTGTTTGATGCACACCAGAGTTCATGGCTTGATACACTCCAGAATTCATGGCATAAGACACCAGAGTTCATGGCTTGATACAGAGTTCATGACTGATATACACCAGAGTGCATGTCTTGCTACACACCAGAGTTCATAGCTTGATACACATCCGAGTTCATGCCTTGATGCACACCAGAGTTCATGTTTTACTACACCCCAGAATTCATAGCTTGATACACACCTGAGTTCATGGCTTGATGCATGCCAAAGTTAATGGCTTGCTGCACGCCAGAGTTCATGGCTTGCTACACACCAGAGTTCATAGCTTGATACATATCCGAGTTCATGCTGTGATGCACACCAGAGTTCATGGCGTGATGCACACCAGAGTGCATGGCTTGATACACACCAGTGTTCATAGCACAATACACACTGGAATTCATGGCTTGATGCACACCAGAGTTCATAGAGTTATCGCTTGCTGCACACCAGTGGTCATGGCTTGATGCATGCTAGAGTTCATGGGTTGACGCACACCAGAGTTAACAGCTTGATACACACCCGAGTTCATGGCTTGATGCACACCAGAGTTCATGTCTTGCTACACACCAGATTTCATGGCTTGAAACACCAGAGTTCATGGCTTGATACATGCCAGAGTTCATGGCTTGCTGCACGTCAGAGTTCATGGCTTGCTACACACCAGATTTCTTGGCTTGATACCCACCAGATTTCATGGCTTGATGCACACCAAAGTTCATGGCTTGATGCACACCAGAGTTCATGGCTTGATGCAAAACAGAGTTCATGGGTTGATGCACGCCAGAGTTCATGGCTTGATATACACCAGAGTTGTTCATGGCTTGATGCACACCATAGTTCATGGCTTAACACACACCAGAGTTCATGGCTTAATACAGAGTTCATGACTGCTACACACTAGATTTCATGACTTGCTACACACCAGAGTTCATGTTTTGCTACACCACAGAGTTAATAGCTTGATACAGACCAGAGTTCATATCTTGATATCCACCAGAGTTCATGGCTTGATACACACCAGAGTGCATAGCTTGTTACGGAGTTCATGGTTACTGACACCAGAATTCATGTCTTGATACACACAATAGTTCATGGCTTGATGCACACAAGAGTTCATAGAGTTCATCGCTTGCTGCCCACCCAAAGTCATGGCTTGATGCACACCCGAGTTCATAGCTTGATACACACCTGAGTTCATGGCTTGATGCATGCCAAAGTTAATGGCTTGCTGCACGCCAAAGTTCATGGCTTGCTACACACCAGAGTTCATAGCTTCATAACCACCAGAGTTCTTGGCTTGATGCACACCAAATTTCATGGCTTGAAGCATACCAGAGTTTATGGCTTGCTGCACCAGAGTTCATGTCTTGCTACACACCAGATTTCATAGCTTGATACACATCAGAGTTCATAGCTTGCTGCATTCCATTGTTCATAGCTTGATGTAAACATGTGTTCATGGCTTGATGCACACTAGAGTTCATGGCTTGTTGCACACCCGAGTTCATGGCTTGATGCACACCAAAGTTTATGTCTTGCTACACACCAGATTTCATGGCTTGAAACACCAGAGTTCAGGGCTTGATACACACCAGAGTTCTTGGCATGATGCACACCAGAGTGCAAGGTTGATACACACCAGAGTTCATAGTTCGATACACACCAGAATTCATGGTTTGATGCACACCAGAGTTCATAGAGTTCATCGCTTGCTGCACACCAGATTTCATGGCTTGATGCACACCAGAGTTCATGGATTGATGCACACCAGAGTTAATAGCGTGATACACACCAGAGTTCATGGCTGGATGCACACCAGAGTTCATGGCTTGACACACACCAGAGTTCATGGCTTGATACACCAGAGTTCATGGCTTGAAACAGAGTTCAAGATTGATACACACAAGAGTTCATGTCTTGTTACACACCAGAGTTCATAGCTTGATACACACCAGAGTTTATCGCTTGATGCATGTCAGAGTTCAAGGCTTGCAGCACGTCAGAGTTAATGGCTTGCTACACACCAGAGTTCTTGTCTTGATACCCACCAGAGTTCATGGCTTGATGCACACCAAAGTTCATGGCTTGATGCATACCAGAATTCATGGCTTGATGCACACCAGAGTTCATGGGTTGATGCATGCCAGAGTTCATGGATAGATGCACACCAGAGTTAACAGCTTGATACACACCCGAGTTCATGGCTTGATGCACACCAGAGTTCATGTCTTGCGGCACACCAGATTTCATGGCTTGAAACACCAGAGTTCATGGCTTGATACATGCCAGAGTTCATGGCTTGCTGCACATCAGAGTTCATGGCTTGCTACACACCAGATTTCTTGGCTTGATACCCACCAGATTTCATGGCTAGATGCACACCAAAGTTCATGGCTTGATGCACACCAGAGTTCATGGCTTGATGCACACCAGAGTTCATGTCTTGATACACCAGAGTTCATGGATTGAAACAGAGTTCATGATTGCTACACACCAGAGTTCATGTCTTGTTACACACCAGAATTCATAGCTTGATACACACCAGAGTTTATGGCTTGATGCACACCAGAGTTCATGGCTTGACCCACACCAGAGTTCATAGCTTGATACACCTGAGTTCATGGCTTGATACAGAGTTCATGACTGGTACACACCAGAGTTCATGACTTGCTAACCACCAGAGTTCATAGCTTGATACACACCAGAGTTTATTGCTTGATGCATGCCAGACTTCATGGCTTGCTGCACACCATAATTCATGGCTTGATACCCACCAGAGTTCATGGCTTGATGCAAACCAAAGTTCATGGCTTGATGCACACCATAGTTCATGGATGGCTTGATGCACACGAGAGTTCATGGGTTGATGCACACCATAGTTCATGACTTGATGTTCAATAGAGTTGTTCTTGGTTTGATGCACACAAGAGTTCATTGCTTGATGCACACCAGAGTTCATTGTTTGATGCACACCAGAGTTCATGGCTTGATACACTCCAGAATTCATGGCATAAGACACCAGAGTTCATGGCTTGATACAGAGTTCATGGCTGATATACACCAGAGTGCATGTCTTGCTACACACCAGAGTTCATAGCTTGATACACATCCGAGTTCATGCCTTGATGCACACCAGAGTTCATGTTTTACTACACCCCAGAATTCATAGCTTGATACACACCTGAGTTCATGGCTTGATGCATGCTAAAGTTAATGGCTTGCTGCACACCAGAATTCATGGCTTGATGCACACCAGAGTTCATGGATTAATGCACACCAGAGTTAATAGCTTGATACACACCAGAGTTCATGGCTGGATGCACACCAGAGTTCATGGCTTGACACACACCAGAGTTCATGTCTTGATACACCAGAGTTCATGGCTTGAAACAGAGTTCCATGATTGCTACACACCAGAGTTCATGTCTTGTTACACACCAAAGTTCATAGCTTGATACACACCAGAGTTTATGGCTTGATGCACACCAGAGTTCATGGCTTGACCCACACCAGAGTTCATAGCTTGATACACCTGAGTTCATGGCTTGATACAGAGTTCATGACTGGTACACACCAGATTTCATGACTTGCTAACCACCAGAGTTCATAGCTTGATACACACTAGAATTTATTGCTTGATGCATGCCAGACTTCATGGCTTGCTGCACTTCAGAATTCATGGCTTGCTACACACCATAGTTCATGGCTTGATAACTACCAGAGTTCATGGCTTGATGCAAACCAAAGTTCATGGCTTGATGCACACCATAGTTCATGGCTTGATGCACACGAGAGTTCATTGCTTGACACACTCCAGAATTCATGGCATAAGACACCAGAGTTCATGGCTTGATACAGAGTTCATGACTGATATACACCAGAGTGCATGTCTTGCTACACACCAGAGTTCATGGCTTGATACACATCCGCGTTCATGCCTTGATGCACACCAGAGTTCATGTTTTACTACAGCCCAGAGTTCATGGCTTGATACACTCCTGAGTTCATGGCTTGATGCATGCCAAAGTTAATGGCTTGCTGCACGCAAGAGTTCATAGCTTGATACACACCAGAGTATATGGCTTGATGCATGCCAGAGTTCATGGCTTGCTGCAAGTCAGAGTTCATGGCTTGCTACACACCAGAGTTCATAGCTTCATACCCACCAGAGTTATTGGCTTGATGCACACCAAATTTCATGGCTTGAACATACCAGAGTTTATGGCTTGCTGCACACCAGAGTTCATGTCTTACTACACACCAGATTTCATAGCTTAATACAGATCAGAGTTCATAGCTTGCTGCATTCCAGTGTTCATAGCTTGATGTACACATGTGTTCATGGCTTGATGCATACCAGAGTTCATGGCTTGGTCTTAACACACCAGGGTTCATGGTTTGCTGCACACCAGAGTTCATGGCTTGATACAGAGTTCATGACTGCCACACACCAGAATGCATAGCTTGATACACACCAGAGTTAATGGCTTGATGCACGCAGTTTATGGCTTGCTACACACCAGATTTCAAAGCTTAATAGACATCAGAGTTCATAGCTTGCTGCATTCCAGTGTTCATAGCTTGATGTACACATGTGTTCATGGCTTGATGCATACCAGAGTTCATGGCTTGGTACACACCAGAGTACATGGCTTAACATACCAGGGTTCATGGTTTGATGCACGCAGTTAATGGCTTGCTACACACCAGAGTTCATGGCATTATGCACATCATAGTTAATGGCTTGGTGCACACCAGAGTTCATGGGTTGATGCAAACCAGAGTTAATAGCTTGATACACAATAGAGTTCATGGCTTGATGCACACCAGAGTTCATGGCTTGATGCACACCAGAGTTCATTGGTTGATGCACACCAGAGTTCATGGCTTGACACACTACAGAATTCATGGCATAAGATACCTGAGTTCATGGCTTGATACAGAGTTCATGACTGCTACACACCAGAGTTCATGACTTGCTACACACCAGAGTTCATGTTTTGCTACACCACAGAGTTAATAGCTTGATACAGACCAGAGTTCATATCTTGATATCCACCAGAGTTCATGGCTTGATACACACCAGAGTGCATAGCTTGTTACGGAGTTCATGGTTACTGACACCAGAATTCATGTCTTGATATACACCATAGTTCATGGCTTGATGCACACCAGAGTTCATAGAGTTCATCGCTTGCTGCCCACCCGAAGTCATGGCTTGATGCACACCCGAGTTCATAGCTTGTTGCACACCAGAGTTTATGGTTAGAAGCACACCCGAGTTCATGGCTTTATGCACACCAGAGTTCATGGCTTGATGCACACCAGAGTTCTTGGCATGATGCACACCAGAGTGCAAGGTTGATACACACCAGAGTTCATAGTTCGATACACACCAGAATTCATGGTTTGATGCACACCAGAGTTCATAGAGTTCATCGCTTGCTGCACACCAGATTTCATGGCTTGATGCACACCAGAGTTCATGGATTGATGCACACCAGAGTTAATAGCTTGATACATACCAGAGTTCATGGCTGGATGCACACCAGAGTTCATGGCTTGACACACACCAGAGTTCATGGCTTGAAACAGAGTTCCATGATTGCTACACACCAGAGTTCATGTCTTGTTACACAACAGAGTTCATAGCTTGATACACACCAGAGTTTATGGCTTGATGCACACCAGAGTTCATGGCTTGACCCACACCAGAGTTCATAGCTTGATACACCTGAGTTCATGGCTTGATACAGAGTTCATGACTGGTACACACCAGAGTTCATGACTTCCTAACCACCAGAGTTCATAGCTTGATACACACCAGAGTTTATTGCTTGATGCATGCCAGACTTCATGGCTTGCTGCACTTCAGAATTCATGGCTTGCTACACACCATAGTTCATGGCTTGTTACCCACCAGAGTTCATGGCTTGATGCAAACCAAAGTTCATGGCTTGATGCACACCATAGTTCATGGCTTGATGCACACGAGAGTTCATGGGTTGATGCACACCACAGTTCATGACTTGATGTACACTAGAGTTGTTCTTGGCTTAATGCACACAAGAATTCATTGCTTGATGGACACCAGAGTTCATTGGTTGATGCACACCAGAGTTCATGGCTTGACACACTCCAGAATTCATGGCATAAGACACCAGAGTTCATGGCTTGATACAGAGTTCATGACTGATATACACCAGAGTGCATGTCTTGCTACACACCAGAGTTCATAGCTTGATACACATCCGAGTTCATGCCTTGATGCACACCAGAGTTCATGTTTTACTACACCCCAGAGTTCATAGCTTGATACACACCTGAGTTCATGGCTTGATGCATGCCAAAGTTAATGGCTTGCTGCACGCTAGAGTTCATGGCTTGCTACACACCAGAGTTCAAAGCTTCATACCCACCAGAGTTCTTGGCTTGATGCACACCAAATTTAATGGCTTGAAGCATACCAGAGTTTATGGCTTGCTGCACACCAGAGTTCATGTCTTGCTACACACCAGATTTCATAGCACAGAGTTCATAGCTTGATGTACACATGTGTTCATGGCTTGATGCATACCAGAGTTCATGGCTTGGTACACACCAGAGTATATGGCTTGATACCCACCAGAGTTCATGGCTTGATGCACACCAAAGTTCATGGCTTGATGCAGACCAGAATTCATGGCTTGATGCACACCAGAGTTCATGGGTTATTGCATGCCAGAGTTCATGGCTTGATGTACACCAGAGTTGTTCATGGCTTGATGCACACCATAGTTCATGGCTTGATGCACACCATAGTTCATGGCTTGATGCACACGAGAGTTCATTGCTTGACACACTCCAGAATTCATGATATAAGACACCAGAGTTCATGGCTTGATACAGAGTTCATGACTGATATACACCAGAGTGCATGTCTTGCTACACATCAGAGTTCTTAGCTTGATACAAATCCGAGTTCATGCCTTGATGCACACCAGAGTTCATGTTTTACTACACCCCAGAGTTCATAGCTTGATACACACCTGAGTTCATGGCTTGATGCATGCCAAAGTTAATGGCTTGCTGCACACCAGAGTTCATGTCTTGCTACACACCAGATTTCATAGCTTGATATACATCAGAGTTCATAGGTTACTGCATTCCAGTGTTCATAGCTTGATGTACACATGTGTTCATGGCTTGATGCATATCAGAGTTCATGGCTTGGTACACACCAGAGTACATGGCTTGATACCCACCAGAGTTCATGGCTTGATGCACACCAAAGTTCATGGCTTGATGCAGACCAGAATTCATGGCTTGATGCACACCAGAGTTCATGGGTTATTGCATGCCAGAGTTCAGGGCTTGATGTACACCAGAGTTGTTCATGGCTTGATGCTCACCATAGTTCATGGCTTGATGCACACCAGAGTTCATGACTTGAGAAACACCAGAGTTCAGGGCTTGAGACACCAGTTTATGGCATGATACAGAGTTCGTGACTGCTACACACCAGAGTTCATGTCATGCTACACACCAGAGTTCATGTTTTGCTACACCCCAGTCTTCATAGCTCGATACATACCAGAGTTCATTTCTTGCTACATACCAGAGTTAATAACTTGATACATACCAGAGTTCATGGCTTGATGCACACCAGATATGATGGCTTGACACACACCAGTGTTCATGGCTTGATACACCATAGTTCATGGCTTGATAAAGAGTTCATGGCTGCTACAGACCAGAGTTCATGTCTTGTTACACACAAGAGTTCATAGCTTGATACACACCAGAGTATATGGTTTGATGCATGCCAGAGTTCATGGCTTGCTGCAAGTCAGAGTTCATGGCTTGCTACACACCAGAGTTCTTGGCTTGATACCCACCAGAATTTATGGCTTGATGCACACCAAAGTTCACGGCTTGATGCGCACCAGAGTTCATTGTTGATGCACACCAGAGTTCATGAGTTGATGCACACCAGAATGCATGGCTTGATGTGCAACAGTGTTCATGGCTTGATGCACACTTTATTTCATGGCTTGATGCACACCAGAGTTCATGGCTTGACACACACCAGAGTTCATGGCTTGAGACAACAGCTTGATACAGAGTTCATGACTGCTACACACCAGAGTTCATTTCTTGCTACACACCAGAGTTCATGTTTTACTACACCCCAGAGTTCATAGCTTGATACACACCTGAGTTCATGGCTTGATGCATGCAAAAGTTAATGGCTTGCTGCACGCCAGAGTTCATGGCTTGCTACACACCAGAGTTCATAGCTTCATACCCACCAGAGTTCTTGGCTTGATGCACACCAGAGTTCATGTCTTACTACACACCAGATTTCATAGCTTAATACACATCAGAGTTCATAGCTTGCTGCATTCCAGTGTTCATAGCTTGATGTACACATGTGTTCATGGCTTGATGCATACCAGAGTTCATGGCTTGATGCACACGAGAGTTCATTGCTTGACACACTCCAGAAATCATGATATAAGACACCAGAGTTCATGGCTTGATACAGAGTTCATGACTGATATACACCAGAGTGCATGTCTTGCTACACATCAGAGTTCTTAGCTTGATACAAATCCGAGTTCATGCCTTGATGCACACCAGAGTTCATGTTTTACTACACCCCAGAGTTCATAGCTTGATACACACCTGAGTTCATGGCTTGATGCATGCCAAAGTTAATGGCTTGCTGCACACCAGAGTTCATGTCTTGCTACACACCAGATTTCATAGCTTGATATACATCAGAGTTCATAGGTTACTGCATTCCAGTGTTCATAGCTTGATGTACACATGTGTTCATGGCTTGATGCATATCAGAGTTCATGGCTTGGTACACACCAGAGTACATGGCTTGATACCCACCAGAGTTCATGGCTTGATGCACACCAAAGTTCATGGCTTGATGCAGACCAGAATTCATGGCTTGATGCACACCAGAGTTCATGGGTTATTGCATGCCAGAGTTCAGGGCTTGATGTACACCAGAGTTGTTCATGGCTTGATGCTCACCATAGTTCATGGCTTGATGCACACCAGAGTTCATGACTTGAGAAACACCAGAGTTCAGGGCTTGAGACACCAGTTTATGGCATGATACAGAGTTCGTGACTGCTACACACCAGAGTTCATGTCATGCTACACACCAGAGTTCATGTTTTGCTACACCCCAGTCTTCATAGCTCGATACATACCAGAGTTCATGTCTTGCTACATACCAGAGTTAATAACTTGATACATACCAGAGTTCATGGCTTGATGCACACCAGATATGATGGCTTGACACACACCAGTGTTCATGGCTTGATACACCATAGTTCATGGCTTGATAAAGAGTTCATGGCTGCTACAGACCAGAGTTCATGTCTTGTTACACACAAGAGTTCATAGCTTGATACACACCAGAGTATATGGTTTGATGCATGCCAGAGTTCATGGCTTGCTGCAAGTCAGAGTTCATGGCTTGCTACACACCAGAGTTCTTGGCTTGATACCCACCAGAATTTATGGCTTGATGCACACCAAAGTTCACGGCTTGATGCGCACCAGAGTTCATTGTTGATGCACACCAGAGTTCATGAGTTGATGCACACCAGAATGCATGGCTTGATGTGCAACAGTGTTCATGGCTTGATGCACACTTTATTTCATGGCTTGATGCACACCAGAGTTCATGGCTTGACACACACCAGAGTTCATGGCTTGAGACAACAGCTTGATACAGAGTTCATGACTGCTACACACCAGAGTTCATTTCTTGCTACACACCAGAGTTCATGTTTTACTACACCCCAGAGTTCATAGCTTGATACACACCTGAGTTCATGGCTTGATGCATGCAAAAGTTAATGGCTTGCTGCACGCCAGAGTTCATGGCTTGCTACACACCAGAGTTCATAGCTTCATACCCACCAGAGTTCTTGGCTTGATGCACACCAGAGTTCATGTCTTACTACACACCAGATTTCATAGCTTAATACACATCAGAGTTCATAGCTTGCTGCATTCCAGTGTTCATAGCTTGATGTACACATGTGTTCATGGCTTGATGCATACCAGAGTTCATGGCTTGGTCTTAACACACCAGGGTTCATGGTTTGCTGCACACCAGAGTTCATGGCTTGATACAGAGTTCATGACTGCTACACACCAGAATGCATAGCTTGATACACACCAGAGTTCATAGCTTGATACACATCCGAGTTCATGCCTTGCTACACACCAGAGTTCATGTTTTACTACACCCCAGAGTTCATAGCTTGATACACACCTGAGTTCATGGCTTGATGCATGCCAAAGTTAATGGCTTGCTGCATGCCAGAGTTCATGGCTTGCTACACACCAGAGTTCATTGCTTCATACCCACCAGAGTTCTTGGCTTGATGCACACCAAATTTCATGGCTTGAAGCATACCAGAGTTTATGGCTTGCTGCACACCAGAGTTCATGTCTTACTACACACCAGATTTCATAGCTTAATACACATCAGAGTTCATAGCTTGCTGCATTCCAGTGTTCATAGCTTGATGTACACATGTGTTCATGGCATGATGCATACTCGAGTTCATGGCTTGGTACACACCAGAGTACATGGCTTAACACAACAGGGTTCAAGGTTTGCTGCACACCAGAGTTCATGGCTTGATACAGAGTTCATGACTGCTATATACACACCAGAATACATAACTTGATACACACCAGAGTTAATGGCTTGATGCACGCAGTTTATGGCTTGCTACACACCAGAGTTCATGGCATTATGCACATCAGAGTTATTAGCTTGGTGCACACCAGAGTTCATGGGTTGATGCAAACCAGAGTTAATAGCTTGATACACAACAGAGTTCATGGCTTGATGCACACCAGAGTTCATGGCTTGATGCACACCAGAGTTCATTGGTTGATGCACACCAGAGTTCATGGCTTGACACACTCCAGAATTCATGGCATAAGACACCAGATTGCATGTCTTGCTACACACCAGAGTTCATAGCTTGATACACATCAGAGTTCATAGGTTGCTGCATTCCAGTGTTCATAGCTTGATGTACACATGTGTTCATGGCTTGATGCAAACTAGAGTTCATGGCTTGTTGCACACCCGAATTCATGGCTTGATGCACACTAGAGTTCATGTTTTGCTACACACCAGATTTCATGGCTTAAAACACCAGAGTTCATGGCTTGATACATGCCAGAGTTCATGGCTTGCTGCACGTCAGAGTTCATGGCTTGCTACACATCAGAGTTCATGGCTTGATGCAAACCAAAGTTCATGGCTTGATGCACACCAGAGTTCATGGCTTGATGCACAACAGAGTTCATGGCTTGATGCACGCCAGAGTTCATGGCTTGATATATACCAGAGTTGTTCATGGCTTGATGCACACCATAGTTCATGGCTTGATTCACACCATAGTTCATGGCTTGATGCACACGAGAGTTCATGGGTTGATGCACACCACCGTTCATGACTTGATGTACACTAGAGTTGTTCTTGGCTTGATGCACACAAGAGTTCATTGCTTGATGCACACCAGAGTTCATTGGATGATGCACACCAGAGTTAATGGCTTGACACACTCCAGAATTCATGGCATAAGACACCAGAGTTCATGGCTTGATACAGAGTTCATGACTGATATACACCAGAGTGCATGTCTTGCTACACACCAGAGTTCATAGATTGATACACATCCGAATTCATGCCTTGATGCACACCAGAGTTCATGTTTTACTACACCCCAGAGTTCATAGCTTGATACACACCTGAGTTCATGGCTTGATGCATACCAAAGTTAATGGCATGCTGCACGCCAGAGTTCATGGCTTGCTACACACCAGAGTTCATAGCTTCATACCCACCAGAGTTCTTGGCTTGATGCACACCAAATTTAATGGCTTGAAGCATACCAGAGTTTATGGCTTGCTGCACACCAGAGTTCATGTCTTGCTACACACCAGATTTCATAGCACAGAGTTCATAGCTTGATGTACACATGTGTTCATGGCTTGATGCATACCAGAGTTCATGGCTTGGTACACACCAGAGTATATGGCTTGATACCCACCAGAGTTCATGGCTTGATGCACACCAAAGTTCATGGCTTGATGCAGACCAGAATTCATGGCTTGATGCACACCAGAGTTCATGGGTTATTGCATGCCAGAGTTCATGGCTTGATGTACACCAGAGTTGTTCATGGCTTGATGCACACCATAGTTCATGGCTTGATGCACACCATAGTTCATGGCTTGATGCACACGAGAGTTCATTGCTTGACACACTCCAGAATTCATGATATAAGACACCAGAGTTCATGGCTTGATACAGAGTTCATGACTGATATACACCAGAGTGCATGTCTTGCTACACACCAGAGTTCTTAGCTTGATACAAATCCGAGTTCATGCCTTGATGCACACCAGAGTTCATGTTTTACTACACCCCAGAGTTCATAGCTTGATACACACCTGAGTTCATGGCTTGATGCATGCCAAAGTTAATGGCTTGCTGCACACCAGAGTTCATGTCTTGCTACACACCAGAGTTCATAGCTTGATACACATCAGAGTTCATAGGTTGCTGCATTCCAGTGTTCATAGCTTGATGTACACATGTGTTCATGGCTTGATGCAAACTAGAGTTCATGGCTTGTTGCACACCCGAATTCATGGCTTGATGCACACTAGAGTTCATGTTTTGCTACACACCAGATTTCATGGCTTAAAACACCAGAGTTCATGGCTTGATACATGCCAGAGTTCATGGCTTGCTGCACGTCAGAGTTCATGGCTTGCTACACATCAGAGTTCATGGCTTGATGCAAACCAAAGTTCATGGCTTGATGCACACCAGAGTTCATGGCTTGATGCACAACAGAGTTCATGGCTTGATGCACGCCAGAGTTCATGGCTTGATATATACCAGAGTTGTTCATGGCTTGATGCACACCATAGTTCATGGCTTGATTCACACCATAGTTCATGGCTTGATGCACACGAGAGTTCATGGGTTGATGCACACCACCGTTCATGACTTGATGTACACTAGAGTTGTTCTTGGCTTGATGCACACAAGAGTTCATTGCTTGATGCACACCAGAGTTCATTGGATGATGCACACCAGAGTTAATGGCTTGACACACTCCAGAATTCATGGCATAAGACACCAGAGTTCATGGCTTGATACAGAGTTCATGACTGATATACACCAGAGTGCATGTCTTGCTACACACCAGAGTTCATAGATTGATACACATCCGAATTCATGCCTTGATGCACACCAGAGTTCATGTTTTACTACACCCCAGAGTTCATAGCTTGATACACACCTGAGTTCATGGCTTGATGCATACCAAAGTTAATGGCATGCTGCACGCCAGAGTTCATGGCTTGCTACACACCAGAGTTCATAGCTTCATACCCACCAGAGTTCTTGGCTTGATGCACACCAAATTTAATGGCTTGAAGCATACCAGAGTTTATGGCTTGCTGCACACCAGAGTTCATGTCTTGCTACACACCAGATTTCATAGCACAGAGTTCATAGCTTGATGTACACATGTGTTCATGGCTTGATGCATACCAGAGTTCATGGCTTGGTACACACCAGAGTATATGGCTTGATACCCACCAGAGTTCATGGCTTGATGCACACCAAAGTTCATGGCTTGATGCAGACCAGAATTCATGGCTTGATGCACACCAGAGTTCATGGGTTATTGCATGCCAGAGTTCATGGCTTGATGTACACCAGAGTTGTTCATGGCTTGATGCACACCATAGTTCATGGCTTGATGCACACCATAGTTCATGGCTTGATGCACACGAGAGTTCATTGCTTGACACACTCCAGAATTCATGATATAAGACACCAGAGTTCATGGCTTGATACAGAGTTCATGACTGATATACACCAGAGTGCATGTCTTGCTACACACCAGAGTTCTTAGCTTGATACAAATCCGAGTTCATGCCTTGATGCACACCAGAGTTCATGTTTTACTACACCCCAGAGTTCATAGCTTGATACACACCTGAGTTCATGGCTTGATGCATGCCAAAGTTAATGGCTTGCTGCACACCAGAGTTCATGTCTTGCTACACACCAGATTTCATAGCTTGATATACATCAGAGTTCATAGGTTACTGCATTCCAGTGTTCATAGCTTGATGTACACATGTGTTCATGGCTTGATGCATATCAGAGTTCATGGCTTGGTACACACCAGAGTACATGGCTTGATACCCACCAGAGTTCATGGCTTGATGCACACCAAAGTTCATGGCTTGATGCAGACCAGAATTCATGGCTTGATGCACACCAGAGTTCATGGGTTATTGCATGCCAGAGTTCAGGGCTTGATGTACACCAGAGTTGTTCATGGCTTGATGCTCACCATAGTTCATGGCTTGATGCACACCAGAGTTCATGGCTTGAGAAACACCAGAGTTCAGGGCTTGAGACACCAGAGTTTATGGCATGATACAGAGTTCGTGACTGCTACACACCAGAGTTCATGTCATGCTACACACCAGAGTTCATGTTTTGCTACACCCCAGTCTTCATAGCTCGATACATACCAGAGTTCATGTCTTGCTACATACCAGAGTTAATAACTTGATACATACCAGAGTTCATGGCTTGATGCACACCAGATATGATGGCTTGACACACACCAGTGTTCATGGCTTGATACACCATAGTTCATGGCTTGATAAAGAGTTCATGGCTGCTACAGACCAGAGTTCATGTCTTGTTACACACAAGAGTTCATAGCTTGATACACACCAGAGTATATGGCTTGATGCATGCCAGAGTTCATGGCTTGCTGCAAGTCAGAGTTCATGGCTTGCTACACACCAGAGTTCTTGGCTTGATACCCACCAGAATTTATGGCTTGATGCACACCAAAGTTCACGGCTTGATGCGCACCAGAGTTCATTGTTGATGCACACCAGAGTTCATGAGTTGATGCACACCAGAATGCATGGCTTGATGTGCAACAGAGTTCATGGCTTGATGCACACTTTATTTCATGGCTTGATGCACACCAGAGTTCATGGCTTGATGCACACCAGAGTTCATGGCTTGAGACAACAGCTTGATACAGAGTTCATGACTGCTACACACCAGAGTTCATTTCTTGCTACACACCAGAGTTCATGTTTTACTACACCCCAGAGTTCATAGCTTGATACACACCTGAGTTCATGGCTTGATGCATGCCAAAGTTAATGGCTTGCTGCACGCCAGAGTTCATGGCTTGCTACACACCAGAGTTCATAGCTTCATACCCACCAGAGTTCTTGGCTTGATGCACACCAGAGTTCATGTCTTACTACACACCAGATTTCATAGCTTAATACACATCAGAGTTCATAGCTTGCTGCATTCCAGTGTTCATAGCTTGATGTACACATGTGTTCATGGCTTGATGCATACCAGAGTTCATGGCTTGGTCTTAACACACCAGGGTTCATGGTTTGCTGCACACCAGAGTTCATGGCTTGATACAGAGTTCATGACTGCTACACACCAGAATGCATAGCTTGATACACACCAGAGTTCATAGCTTGATACACATCCGAGTTCATGCCTTGCTACACACCAGAGTTCATGTTTTACTACACCCCAGAGTTCATAGCTTGATACACACCTGAGTTCATGGCTTGATGCATGCCAAAGTTAATGGCTTGCTGCATGCCAGAGTTCATGGCTTGCTACACACCAGAGTTCATTGCTTCATACCCACCAGAGTTCTTGGCTTGATGCACACCAAATTTCATGGCTTGAAGCATACCAGAGTTTATGGCTTGCTGCACACCAGAGTTCATGTCTTACTACACACCAGATTTCATAGCTTAATACACATCAGAGTTCATAGCTTGCTGCATTCCAGTGTTCATAGCTTGATGTACACATGTGTTCATGGCTTGATGCATACTCGAGTTCATGGCTTGGTACACACCAGAGTACATGGCTTAACACAACAGGGTTCATGGTTTGCTGCACACCAGAGTTCATGGCTTGATACAGAGTTCATGACTGCTATATACACACCAGAATACATAACTTGATACACACCAGAGTTAATGGCTTGATGCACGCAGTTTATGGCTTGCTACACACCAGAGTTCATGGCATTATGCACATCAGAGTTATTAGCTTGGTGCACACCAGAGTTCATGGGTTGATGCAAACCAGAGTTAATAGCTTGATACACAACAGAGTTCATGGCTTGATGCACACCAGAGTTCATGGCTTGATGCACACCAGAGTTCATTGGTTGATGCACACCAGAGTTCATGGCTTGACACACTCCAGAATTCATGGCATAAGACACCAGATTGCATGTCTTGCTACACACCAGAGTTCATAGCTTGATACACATCAGAGTTCATAGGTTGCTGCATTCCAGTGTTCATAGCTTGATGTACACATGTGTTCATGGCTTGATGCAAACTAGAGTTCATGGCTTGTTGCACACCCGAATTCATGGCTTGATGCACACTAGAGTTCATGTCTTGCTACACACCAGATTTCATGGCTTAAAACACCAGAGTTCATGGCTTGATACATGCCAGAGTTCATGGCTTGCTGCACGTCAGAGTTCATGGCTTGCTACACATCAGAGTTCATGGCTTGATGCAAACCAAAGTTCATGGCTTGATGCACACCAGAGTTCATGGCTTGATGCACAACAGAGTTCATGGCTTGATGCACGCCAGAGTTCATGGCTTGATATTTACCAGAGTTGTTCATGGCTTGATGCACACCATAGTTCATGGCTTGATTCACACCATAGTTCATGGCTTGATGCACACGAGAGTTCATGGGTTGATGCACACCACCGTTCATGACTTGATGTACACTAGAGTTGTTCTTGGCTTGATGCACACAAGAGTTCATTGCTTGATGCACACCAGAGTTCATTGGATGATGCACACCAGAGTTAATGGCTTGACACACTCCAGAATTCATGGCATAAGACACCAGAGTTCATGGCTTGATACAGAGTTCATGACTGATATACACCAGAGTGCATGTCTTGCTACACACCAGAGTTCATAGATTGATACACATCCGAGTTCATGCCTTGATGCACACCAGAGTTCATGTTTTACTACACCCCAGAGTTCATAGCTTGATACACACCTGAGTTCATGGCTTGATGCATACCAAAGTTAATGGCATGCTGCAAGCCAGAGTTCATGGCTTGCTACACACCAGAGTTCATAGCTTCATACCCACCAGAGTTCTTGGCTTGATGCACACCAAATTTCATGGCTTGAAGCACACCAGAGTTCATGTCTTGCTACACACCAGATTTCATAGCTTGATACACATCAGAATTCATAGGTTGCTGCATTCCAGTGTTCATAGCTTGATGTACACATGTGTTCATGGCTTGATACAAACTAGAGTTCATGGCTTGTTGCACACCCGAATTCATGGCTTGATGCACACCAGAGTTCATGATTTCATGGCTTGAAACACCAGAGTTCATGGCTTGATACATGCCAGAGTTCATGGCTTGCTGCACATCAGAGTTCATGGCTTGCTACACACCAGAGTGCATGGTTTGATGCACACCAGAGTTCATAGAGTTCATCGCTTGCTGCACACCAGATTTCATGGCTTGATGCACACCAGAGTTCATGGCTTGATACAGAGTTCATGACTGATATACACCAGAGTGCATGTCTTGCTACACACCAGAGTTCATAGCTTGATACACATCCGAGTTCATGCCTTGATGCACACCAGAGTTCATGTTTTACTACACCCCAGAGTTCATAGCTTGATACACACCTGAGTTCATGGCTTGATGCATGCCAAAGTTAATGGCTTGCTGCACGCCAGAGTTCATGGCTTGCTACACACCAGAGTTCATAGCTTCATACCCACCAGAGTTCTTGGCTTGATGCACACCAAATTTAATGGCTTGAAGCATACCAGAGTTTATGGCTTGCTGCACACCAGAGTTCATGTCTTGCTACACACCAGATTTCATAGCACAGAGTTCATAGCTTGATGTACACATGTGTTCATGGCTTGATACATACCAGAGTTCATGGCTTGGTACACACCAGAGTACATGGCTTGATACCCACAAGAGTCCATGGCTTGATGCACACCAAAGTTCATGGCTTGATGCAGACCAGAATTCATGGCTTGATGCACACCAGAGTTCATGTGTTATTGCATGCCAGAGTTCATGGCTTGATGTACACCAGAGTTGTTCATGGGTTGATGCACACCATAGTTCATGGCTTGATGCACACCATAGTTCATGGCTTGATGCACACGAGAGTTCATTGCTTGACACACTCCAGAATTCATGGCATAAGACACCAGAGTTCATGGCTTGATACAGAGTTCATGACTGATATACACCAGAGTGCATGTCTTGCTACACACCAGAGTTATTAGCTTGATACAAATCCGAGTTCATGCCTTGATGCACACCAGAGTTCATGTTTTACTACACCCCAGAGTTCATAGCTTGATACACACCTGAGTTCATGGCTTGATGCATGCCAAAGTTAATGGCTTGCTGCACGCCAGAGTTCATGGCTTGCTACACACCAGAGTTAATAGCTTCATACCCACCAGAGTTGTTGGCTTTATGCACACCAAATTTCATGGCTTGAAGCATACCAGAGTTTATGGCTTGCTGCACACCAGAGTTCATGTCTTGCTACACACAAGATTTCATAGCTTGATATACATCAGAGTTCATAGGTTGCTGCATTCCAGTGTTCATAGCTTGATGTACACATGTGTTCATGGCTTGATGCATACCAGAGTTCATGGCTTGGTACACACCAGAGTACATGGCTTGATACCCACCAGAGTTCATGGCTTGATGCACACCAAATTTCATGGCTTGAAGCACACCAGAGTTCATGTCTTGCTACACACCAGATTTCATAGCTTGATACACATCAGAATTCATAGGTTGCTGCATTCCAGTGTTCATAGCTTGATGTACACATGTGTTCATGGCTTGATGCAAACTAGAGTTCATGGCTTGTTGCACACCCGAGTTCATGGCTTGATGCACACCAGAGTTCATGATTTCATGGCTTGAAACACCAGAGTTCATGGCTTGATACATGCCAGAGTTCATGGCTTGCTGCACATCAGAGTTCATGGCTTGCTACACACCAGAGTTCATGGTTTGATGCACACCAGAGTTCATAGAGTTCATCGCTTGCTGCACACCAGATTTCATGGCTTGATGCACACCAGAGTTCATGGATTGATGCACACCAGAGTTCATGGATTGATGCACACCAGAGTTAATAGCTTGATACATACCAGAGTTCATGGCTGGATGCAAACCAGAGTTCATGGCTTGACACACACCAGAGTTCATGGCTTGAAACAGAGTTCCATGATTGCTACACACCAGAGTTCATGTCTTGTTACACAACAGAGTTCATAGCTTGATACACACCAAAGTTTATGGCTTGATGCACACCAGAGTTCATGGCTTGACCCACACCAGAGTTCATAGCTTGATACACCTGAGTTCATGGCTTAATACAGAGTTCATGACTGGTACACACCAGAGTTCATGACTTCCTAACCACCAGAGTTCATAGCTTGATACACACCAGAGTTTATTGCTTGATGCATGCCAGACTTCATGGCTTGCTGCACTTCAGAATTCATGGCTTGCTACACACCATAGTTCATGGCTTGTTACCCACCAGAGTTCATGGCTTGATGCAAACCAAAGTTCATGGCTTGATGCACACCATAGTTCATGGCTTGATGCACACGAGAGTTCATGGGTTGATGCACACCACAGTTCATGACTTGATGTACACTAGAGTTGTTCTTGGCTTGATGCACACAAGAGTTCATTGCTTGATGCACACCAGAGTTCATTGGTTGATGCACACCAGAGTTCATGGCTTGACACACTCCAGAATTCATGGCATAAGACACCAGAGTTCATGGCTTGATACAGAGTTCATGACTGATATACACCAGAGTGCATGTCTTGCTACACACCAGAGTTCATAGCTTGATACACATCCGAGTTCATGCCTTGATGCATACCAGAGTTCATGTTTTACTACACCCCAGAGTTCATAGCTTGATACACACCTGAGTTCATGGCTTGATGCATGCCAAAGTTAATGGCTTGCTGCACGCCAGAGTTCATGGCTTGCTACACACCAGAGTTCATAGCTTCATACCCACCAGAGTTCTTGGCTTGATGCACACCAAATTTAATGGCTTGAAGCATACCAGAGTTTATGGCTTGCTGCACACCAGAGTTCATGTCTTGCTACACACCAGATTTCATAGCACAGAGTTCATAACTTGATGTACACATGTGTTCATGGCTTGATACATACCAGAGTTCATGGCTTGGTACACACCAGAGTACATGGCTTGATACCCACCAGAGTTCATGGCTTGATGCACACCAAAGTTCATGGCTTGATGCAGACCAGAATTCATGGCTTGATGCACACCAGAGTTCATGGGTTATTGGATGCCAGAGTTCATGGCTTGATGTACACCAGAGTTGTTCATGGCTTGATGCACACCATAGTTCATGGCTTGATGCACACCATAGTTCACGGCTTGATGCACACGAGAGTACATTGCTTGACACACTCCAGAATTCATGGCATAAGACACCAGAGTTCATGGCTTGATACAGAGTTCATGACTGATATACACCAGAGTGCATGTCTTGCTACACACCAGAGTTCTTAGCTTGATACAAATCCGAGTTCATGCCTTGATGCACACCAGAGTTCATGTTTTACTACACCCCAGAGTTCATAGCTTGATACACACCTGAGTTCATGGCTTGATGCATGCCAAAGTTAATGGCTTGCTGTACGCCAGAGTTCATGGGTTGCTACACACCAGAGTTCATAGCTTCATACCCACCAGAGTTGTTGGCTTGATGCATACCAAATTTCATGGCTTGAAGCATACCAGAGATTATGGCTTGCTGCACACCAGAGTTCATGTCTTGCTACACACCAGATTTCATAGCTTGATATACATCAGAGTTCATAGGTTGCTGCATTCCAGTGTTCATAGCTTGATGTACACATGTGTTCATGGCTTGATGCATACCAGAGTTCATGGCTTGGTACACACCAGAGTTCATGGCATTATGCACATCATAGTTAATGGCTTGGTGCACACCAGAGTTCATGGGTTGATGCAAATCAGAGTTAATAGCTTGATACACAATAGAGTTCATGGCTTGATGCACACCAGAGTTCATGGCTTGATGCACACCAGAGTTCATTGGTTGATGCACACCAGAGTTCATGGCTTGACACACTCCAGAATTCATGGCATAAGACACCAGAGTTCATGGCTTGATACAGAGTTCATGACTGATATACACCAGAGTGCATGTCTTGCTACACACCAGAGTTCATAGCTTGATACACATCCGAGTTCATACCTTGATGCATACCAGAGTTCATGTTTTACTACACCCCAGAGTTCATAGCTTGATACACACCTGAGTTCATGGCTTGATGCATGCCAAAGTTAATGGCTTGCTGCATGCCAGAGTTCATGGCTTGCTACACACCAGAGTTCATAGCTTCATACCCACCAGAGTTCTTGGCTTGATGCACACCAAATTTAATGGCTTGAAGCATACCAGAGTTTATGGCTTGCTGCACACCAGAGTTCATGTCTTGCTACACACCAGATTTCATAGCACAGAGTTCATAACTTGATGTACACATGTGTTCATGGCTTGATACATACCAGAGTTCATGGCTTGGTACACACCAGAGTACATGGCTTGATACCCACCAGAGTTCATGGCTTGATGCACACCAAAGTTCATGGCTTGATGCAGACCAGAATTCATGGCTTGATGCACACCAGAGTTCATGGGTTATTGCATGCCAGAGTTCATGGCTTGATGTACACCAGAGTTGTTCATGGCTTGATGCACACCATAGTTCATGGCTTGATGCACACCATAGTTCACGGCTTGATGCACACGAGAGTACATTGCTTGACACACTCCAGAATTCATGGCATAAGACACCAGAGTTCATGGCTTGATACAGAGTTCATGACTGATATACACCAGAGTGCATGTCTTGCTACACACCAGAGTTCTTAGCTTGATACAAATCCGAGTTCATGCCTTGATGCACACCAGAGTTCATGTTTTACTACACCCCAGAGTTCATAGCTTGATACACACCTGAGTTCATGGCTTGATGCATGCCAAAGTTAATGGCTTGCTGTACGCCAGAGTTCATGGGTTGCTACACACCAGAGTTCATAGCTTCATACCCACCAGAGTTGTTGGCTTGATGCATACCAAATTTCATGGCTTGAAGCATACCAGAGATTATGGCTTGCTGCACACCAGAGTTCATGTCTTGCTACACACCAGATTTCATAGCTTGATATACATCAGAGTTCATAGGTTGCTGCATTCCAGTGTTCATAGCTTGATGTACACATGTGTTCATGGCTTGATGCATACCAGAGTTCATGGCTTGGTACACACCAGAGTTCATGGCATTATGCACATCATAGTTAATGGCTTGGTGCACACCAGAGTTCATGGGTTGATGCAAATCAGAGTTAATAGCTTGATACACAATAGAGTTCATGGCTTGATGCACACCAGAGTTCATGGCTTGATGCACACCAGAGTTCATTGGTTGATGCACACCAGAGTTCATGGCTTGACACACTCCAGAATTCATGGCATAAGACACCAGAGTTCATGGCTTGATACAGAGTTCATGACTGATATACACCAGAGTGCATGTCTTGCTACACACCAGAGTTCATAGCTTGATACACATCCGAGTTCATACCTTGATGCATACCAGAGTTCATGTTTTACTACACCCCAGAGTTCATAGCTTGATACACACCTGAGTTCATGGCTTGATGCATGCCAAAGTTAATGGCTTGCTGCACGCCAGAGTTCATGGCTTGCTACACACCAGAGTTCATAGCTTCATACCCACCAGAGTTCTTGGCTTGATGCACACCAAATTTAATGGCTTGAAGCATACCAGAGTTTATGGCTTGCTGCACACCAGAGTTCATGTCTTGCTACACACCAGATTTCATAGCACAGAGTTCATAACTTGATGTACACATGTGTTCATGGCTTGATACATACCAGAGTTCATGGCTTGGTACACACCAGAGTACATGGCTTGATACCCACCAGAGTTCATGGCTTGATGCACACCAAAGTTCATGGCTTGATGCAGACCAGAATTCATGGCTTGATGCACACCAGAGTTCATGGGTTATTGGATGCCAGAGTTCATGGCTTGATGTACACCAGAGTTGTTCATGGCTTGATGCACACCATAGTTCATGGCTTGATGCACACCATAGTTCACGGCTTGATGCACACGAGAGTACATTGCTTGACACACTCCAGAATTCATGGCATAAGACACCAGAGTTCATGGCTTGATACAGAGTTCATGACTGATATACACCAGAGTGCATGTCTTGCTACACACCAGAGTTCTTAGCTTGATACAAATCCGAGTTCATGCCTTGATGCACACCAGAGTTCATGTTTTACTACACCCCAGAGTTCATAGCTTGATACACACCTGAGTTCATGGCTTGATGCATGCCAAAGTTAATGGCTTGCTGTACGCCAGAGTTCATGGGTTGCTACACACCAGAGTTCATAGCTTCATACCCACCAGAGTTGTTGGCTTGATGCATACCAAATTTCATGGCTTGAAGCATACCAGAGATTATGGCTTGCTGCACACCAGAGTTCATGTCTTGCTACACACCAGATTTCATAGCTTGATATACATCAGAGTTCATAGGTTGCTGCATTCCAGTGTTCATAGCTTGATGTACACATGTGTTCATGGCTTGATGCATACCAGAGTTCATGGCTTGGTACACACCAGAGTTCATGGCATTATGCACATCATAGTTAATGGCTTGGTGCACACCAGAGTTCATGGGTTGATGCAAATCAGAGTTAATAGCTTGATACACAATAGAGTTCATGGCTTGATGCACACCAGAGTTCATGGCTTGATGCACACCAGAGTTCATTGGTTGATGCACACCAGAGTTCATGGCTTGACACACTCCAGAATTCATGGCATAAGACACCAGAGTTCATGGCTTGATACAGAGTTCATGACTGATATACACCAGAGTGCATGTCTTGCTACACACCAGAGTTCATAGCTTGATACACATCCGAGTTCATACCTTGATGCATACCAGAGTTCATGTTTTACTACACCCCAGAGTTCATAGCTTGATACACACCTGAGTTCATGGCTTGATGCATGCCAAAGTTAATGGCTTGCTGCATGCCAGAGTTCATGGCTTGCTACACACCAGAGTTCATAGCTTCATACCCACCAGAGTTCTTGGCTTGATGCACACCAAATTTAATGGCTTGAAGCATACCAGAGTTTATGGCTTGCTGCACACCAGAGTTCATGTCTTGCTACACACCAGATTTCATAGCACAGAGTTCATAACTTGATGTACACATGTGTTCATGGCTTGATACATACCAGAGTTCATGGCTTGGTACACACCAGAGTACATGGCTTGATACCCACCAGAGTTCATGGCTTGATGCACACCAAAGTTCATGGCTTGATGCAGACCAGAATTCATGGCTTGATGCACACCAGAGTTCATGGGTTATTGCATGCCAGAGTTCATGGCTTGATGTACACCAGAGTTGTTCATGGCTTGATGCACACCATAGTTCATGGCTTGATGCACACCATAGTTCACGGCTTGATGCACACGAGAGTACATTGCTTGACACACTCCAGAATTCATGGCATAAGACACCAGAGTTCATGGCTTGATACAGAGTTCATGACTGATATACACCAGAGTGCATGTCTTGCTACACACCAGAGTTCTTAGCTTGATACAAATCCGAGTTCATGCCTTGATGCACACCAGAGTTCATGTTTTACTACACCCCAGAGTTCATAGCTTGATACACACCTGAGTTAATGGCTTGATGCATGCCAAAGTTAATGGCTTGCTGTACGCCAGAGTTCATGGGTTGCTACACACCAGAGTTCATAGCTTCATACCCACCAGAGTTGTTGGCTTGATGCATACCAAATTTCATGGCTTGAAGCATACCAGAGATTATGGCTTGCTGCACACCAGAGTTCATGTCTTGCTACACACCAGATTTCATAGCTTGATATACATCAGAGTTCATAGGTTGCTGCATTCCAGTGTTCATAGCTTGATGTACACATGTGTTCATGGCTTGATGCATACCAGAGTTCATGGCTTGGTACACACCAGAGTTCATGGCATTATGCACATCATAGTTAATGGCTTGGTGCACACCAGAGTTCATGGGTTGATGCAAATCAGAGTTAATAGCTTGATACACAATAGAGTTCATGGCTTGATGCACACCAGAGTTCATGGCTTGATGCACACCAGAGTTCATTGGTTGATGCACACCAGAGTTCATGGCTTGACACACTCCAGAATTCATGGCATAAGACACCAGAGTTCATGGCTTGATACAGAGTTCATGACTGATATACACCAGAGTGCATGTCTTGCTACACACCAGAGTTCATAGCTTGATACACATCCGAGTTCATACCTTGATGCATACCAGAGTTCATGTTTTACTACACCCCAGAGTTCATAGCTTGATACACACCTGAGTTCATGGCTTGATGCATGCCAAAGTTAATGGCTTGCTGCACGCCAGAGTTCATGGCTTGCTACACACCAGAGTTCATAGCTTCATACCCACCAGAGTTCTTGGCTTGATGCACACCAAATTTAATGGCTTGAAGCATACCAGAGTTTATGGCTTGCTGCACACCAGAGTTCATGTCTTGCTACACACCAGATTTCATAGCACATAGTTCATAGCTTGATGTACACATGTGTTCATGGCTTGATACATACCAGAGTTCATGGCTTGGTACACACCAGAGTACATGGCTTGATACCAACCAGAGTTCATGGCTTGATGCACACCAAAGTTCATGGCTTGATGCAGACCAGAATTCATGGCTTGATGCACACCAGAGTTCATGGGTTATTGCATGCCAGAGTTCATGGCTTGATGTACACCAGAGTTGTTCATGGCTTGATGCACACCATAGTTCATGGCTTGATGCACACCATAGTTCACGGCTTGATGCACACGAGAGTACATTGCTTGACACACTCTAGAATTCATGGCATAAGACACCAGAGTTCATGGCTTGATACAGAGTTCATGACTGATATACACCAGAGTGCATGTCTTGCTACAAACCAGAGTTCTTAGCTTGATACAAATCCGAGTTCATGCCTTGATGCACACCAGAGTTCATGTTTTACTACACCCCAGAGTTCATAGCTTGATACACACCTGAGTTCATGGCTTGATGCATGCCAAAGTTAATGGCTTGCTGTACGCCAGAGTTCATGGCTTGATGCAGACCAGAATTCATGGCTTGATGCACACCAGAGTTCATGGGTTATTGCATGCCAGAGTTCATGGCTTGATGTACACCAGAGTTGTTCATGGCTTGATGCTCACCATAGTTCATGGCTTGATGCACACCATAGTTCATGGCTTGATGCACACGAGAGTTCATTGCTTGACACACTCCAGAATTCATGGCATAAGACACCAGAGTTCATGGCTTGATACAGAGTTCATGACTGATATACACCAGAGTGCATGTCTTGCTACACACCAGAGTTCTTAGCTTGATACAAATCCGAGTTCATGCCTTGTTGCAGACCAGAGTTCATGTTTTACTACACCCCAGAGTTCATAGCTTGATACACACCTGAGTTCATGGCTTGATGCATGCCAAAGTTAATGGCTTGCTGTACGCCAGAGTTCATGGGTTGCTACACACCAGAGTTCATAGCTTCATACCCACCAGAGTTGTTGGCTTGATGCATACCAAATTTCATGGCTTGAAGCATACCAGAGATTATGGCTTGCTGCACACCAGAGTTCATGTCTTGCTACACACCAGATTTCATAGCTTGATATACATCAGAGTTCATAGGTTGCTGCATTCCAGTGTTCATAGCTTGATGTACACATGTGTTCATGGCTTGATGCATACCAGAGTTCATGGCTTGGTACACACCAGAGTTCATGGCATTATGCACATCATAGTTAATGGCTTGGTGCACACCAGAGTTCATGGGTTGATGCAAATCAGAGTTAATAGCTTGATACACAATAGAGTTCATGGCTTGATGCACACCAGAGTTCATGGCTTGATGCACACCAGAGTTCATTGGTTGATGCACACCAGAGTTCATGGCTTGACACACTCCAGAATTCATGGCATAAGACACCAGAGTTCATGGCTTGATACAGAGTTCATGACTGATATACACCAGAGTGCATGTCTTGCTACACACCAGAGTTCATAGCTTGATACACATCCGAGTTCATGCCTTGATGCATACCAGAGTTCATGTTTTACTACACCCCAGAGTTCATAGCTTGATACACACCTGAGTTCATGGCTTGATGCATGCCAAAGTTAATGGCTTGCTGCACGCCAGAGTTCATGGCTTGCTACACACCAGAGTTCATAGCTTCATACCCACCAGAGTTCTTGGCTTGATGCACACCAAATTTAATGGCTTGAAGCATACCAGAGTTTATGGCTTGCTGCACACCAGAGTTCATGTCTTGCTACACACCAGATTTCATAGCACATAGTTCATAGCTTGATGTACACATGTGTTCATGGCTTGATACATACCAGAGTTCATGGCTTGGTACACACCAGAGTACATGGCTTGATACCCACCAGAGTTCATGGCTTGATGCACACCAAAGTTCATGGCTTGATGCAGACCAGAATTCATGGCTTGATGCACACCAGAGTTCATGGGTTATTGCATGCCAGAGTTCATGGCTTGATGTACACCAGAGTTGTTCATGGGTTGATGCACACCATAGTTCATGGCTTGATGCACACCATAGTTCACGGCTTGATGCACACGAGAGTACATTGCTTGACACACTCCAGAATTCATGGCATAAGACACCAGAGTTCATGGCTTGATACAGAGTTCATGACTGATATACACCAGAGTGCATGTCTTGCTACAAACCAGAGTTCTTAGCTTGATACAAATCCGAGTTCATGCCTTGATGCACACCAGAGTTCATGTTTTACTACACCCCAGAGTTCATAGCTTGATACACACCTGAGTTCATGGCTTGATGCATGCCAAAGTTAATGGCTTGCTGTACGCCAGAGTTCATGGCTTGCTACACACCAGAGTTCATAGCTTCATACCCACCAGAGTTGTTGGCTTGATGCATACCAAATTTCATGGCTTGAAGCATACCAGAGATTATGGCTTGCTGCACACCAGAGTTCATGTCTTGCTACACACCAGATTTCATAGCTTGATATACATCAGAGTTCATAGGTTGCTGCATTCCAGTGTTCATAGCTTGATGTACACATGTGTTCATGGCTTGATGCATACCAGAGTTCATGGCTTGGTACACACCAGAGTACATGGCTTGATACCCACCAGAGTTCATGGCTTGATGCACACCAAATTTCATGGCTTGAAGCACACCAGAGTTCATGTCTTGCTACACACCAGATTTCATAGCTTGATACACATCAGAATTCATAGGTTGCTGCATTCCATTGTTCATAGCTTGATGTACACATGTGTACATGGCTTGATGCAAACTAGAGTTCATGGCTTGTTGCACACCCGAGTTCATGGCTTGATGCACACCAGAGTTCATGATTTCATGGCTTGAAACACCAGAGTTCATGGCTTGATACATGCCAGAGTTCATGGCTTGCTGCACATCAGAGTTCATGGCTTGCTACACACCAGAGTACATGGTTTGATGCACACCAGAGTTCATAGAGTTCATCGCTTGCTGCACACCAGATTTCATGGCTTGATGCACATCAGAGTTCATGGATTGATGCACACCAGAGTTCATGGATTGATGCACACCAGAGTTAATAGCTTGATACATACCAGAGTTCATGGCTGGATGCACACCAGAGTTCATGGCTTGACACACACCAGAGTTCATGGCTTGAAACAGAGTTCCATGATTGCTACACACCAGAGTTCATGTCTTGTTACACAACAGAGTTCATAGCTTGATACACACCAGAGTTTATGGCTTGATGCACACCAGAGTTCATGGCTTGACCCACACCAGAGTTCATAGCATGATACACCTGAGTTCATGGCTTGATACAGAGTTCATGACTGGTACACACCAGAGTTCATGACTTCCTAACCACCAGAGTTCATCGCTTGATACACACCAGAGTTTATTGCTTGATGCATGCCAGACTTCATGGCTTGCTGCACTTCAGAATTCATGGCTTGCTACACACCATAGTTCATGGCTTGTTACCCACCAGAGTTCATGGCTTGATGCAAACCAAAGTTCATGGCTTGATGCACACCATAGTTCATGGCTTGATGCACACGAGAGTTCATGGGTTGATGCACACCACAGTTCATGACTTGATGTACAATAGAGTTGTTCTTGGATTGATGCACACAAGAGTTCATTGCTTGATGCACACCAGAGTTCATTGGTTGATGCACACCAGAGTTCATGGCTTGACACACTCCAGAATTCATGGCATAAGACACCAGAGTTCATGGCTTGATACAGAGTTCATGACTGATATACACCAGAGTGCATGTCTTGCTACACACCAGAGTTCATAGCTTGATACACATCCGAGTTCATGCCTTGATGCACACCAGAGTTCATGTTTTACTACACCCCAGAGTTCATAGCTTGATACACACCTGAGTTCATGGCTTGATGCATGCCAAAGTTAATGGCTTGCTGCACGCCAGAGTTCATGGCTTGCTACACACCAGAGTTCATAGCTTCATACCCACCAGAGTTCTTGGCTTGATGCACACCAAATTTAATGGCTTGAAGCATACCAGAGTTTATGGCTTGCTGCACACCAGAGTTCATGTCTTGCTACACACCAGATTTCATAGCACAGAGTTCATAGCTTGATGTACACATGTGTTCATGGCTTGATACATACCAGAGTTCATGGCTTGGTACACACCAGAGTACATGGCTTGATACCCACCAGAGTTCATGGCTTGATGCACACCAAAGTTAATGGCTTGATGCAGACCAGAATTCATGGCTTGATGCACACCAGAGTTCATGGGTTATTGCATGCCAGAGTTCATGGCTTGATGTACACCAGAGTTGTTCATGGCTTGATGCACACCATAGTTCATGGCTTGATGCACACCATAGTTCATGGCTTGATGCACACGAGAGTTCATTGCTTGACACACTCCAGAATTCATGGCATAAGACACCAGAGTTCATGGCTTGATACAGAGTTCATGACTGATATACACCAGAGTGCATGTCTTGCTACACACCAGAGTTCTTAGCTTGATACAAATCCGAGTTCATGCCTTGATGCACACCAGAGTTCATGTTTTACTACACCCCAGAGTTCATAGCTTGATACACACCTGAGTTCATGGCTTGATGCATGTCAAAGTTAATGGCTTGCTGCACGCCAGAGTTCATGGCTTGCTACACACCAGAGTTCATAGCTTCATACCCACCAGAGTTCTTGGCTTGATGCACACCAAATTTCATGGCTTGAAGCATACCAGAGTTTATGGCTTGCTGCACACCAGAGTTCATGTCTTGCTACACACCAGATTTCATAGCTTGATATACATCAGAGTTCATAGGTTGCTGCATTCCAGTGTTCATAGCTTGATGTACACATGTGTTCATGGCTTGATGCATACCAGAGTTCATGGCTTGGTACACACCAGAGTACATGGCTTGATACCCACCAGAGTTCATGGCTTGATGCACACCAAAGTTCATAGCTTGATGCAGACCAGAATTCATGGCTTGATGCACACCAGAGTTCATGGGTTATTGCATGCCAGAGTTCATGGCTTGATGTATACCAGAGTTGTTCATGGCTTGATGCACACCATAGTTCATGGCTTGATGCACACCAGAGTTCATGGCTTGGCAAACACCAGAGTTCAGGGCTTGAGACACCAGAGTTTATGGCATGATACAGAGTTCGTGACTGCTACACACCAGAGTTCATGTCTTGCTACACACCAGAGTTCATGTTTTGCTACACCCCAGTCTTCATAGCTCGATACATACCAGAGTTCATGTCTTGCTACATACCAGAGTTAATAGCTTGATACATACCAGAGTTCATGGCTTGATGCACACCAGATATGATGGCTTGACACACACCAGTGTTCATGGTTTGATACACCATAGTTCATGGCTTGATAAAGAGTTCATGGCTGCTACAGACCAGAGTTCATGTCTTGTTACACACAAGAGTTCATAGCTTGATACACACCAGAGTATATGGCTTGATGCATGCCAGAGTTCATGGCTTGCTGCAAGTCAGATTTCATGGCTTGCTACACACCAGAGTTCTTGGCTTGATACCCACCAGAATTCATGGCTTGATGCACACCAAAGTTCACGGCTTGATGCGCACCAGAGTTCATTGTTGATGCTCACCAGAGTTCATGAGTTGATGCACACCAGAGTGCATGGCTTGATGTGCAACAGAGTTCATGGCTTGATGCACACTTTATTTCATGGCTTGATGCACACCAGAGTTCATGGCTTGACACACACCAGAGTTCATGGCTTGAGACAACAGCTTGATACAGAGTTCATGACTGCTACACATCAGAGTTCATTTCTTGCTACACACCAGAGTTCATGTTTTACTACACCCCAGAGTTCATAGCTTGATACACACCTGAGTTCATGGCTTGATGCATGCCAAAGTTAATGGCTTGCTGCACGCCAGAGTTCATGGCTTGCTACACACCAGAGTTCATAGCTTCATACCCACCAGAGTTCTTGGCTTGATGCACACCAGAGTTCATGTCTTACTACACACCAGATTTCATAGCTTAATACACATCAGAGTTCATAGCTTGCTGCATTCCAGTGTTCATAGCTTGATGTACACAGTTTGCATCAAGCCATGAACCGTGGAGTGCATCAAGCCATGAACTCTGGTGGGTATCAGACTATGAACTCTGGTCTGTATCAAGACATGAACTGTGGTGTGCATCAAATCATGAACTCTGGTGTGCAGCAATCCATGAACTCTGGTTTACTTCAAGACATGAACTCGGGTGCGCATTAAGCCATGAACTCTGTTGTGCATCAAGCCATGAAATCTGGTGGGTATCAAGCTATGAACTCTGGTCTGTATCAAGGTATGAACTCTGGTGTGTAGCAAACTATGAAGTCTGTTGTTTAGCAGTAATGAACCCTGTATCAACCTATGAACTCTGGTGTGCATCAAGCCATGAACTTTGGTGTGCATCAATCCATGAACTCGGATGTGCATCAAGCCATTAACTCGGGGGCGCAGCAAGATATGAACTACAGAACTCTGGTGTGCATCAAGCCATGAACACTGGTGTGTATCAAGCCATGAACTCTGGTTTGCATCAAACCATGAACTCTGATATTTATAAAGTTATAAACTCTGGTGTGTAGCAAGACATGAACTCTGGTGTGTATAGAGCTATAAACTCTGGTCTGTATCAAGCTTTTAACTTTGGTGTGTAGCAAGACATGAACTCTGGTGTGTATCGAGCTATGAACTCTGCTGTGCATCAAGCCATGAACTCTGGTGTGTAGCAGTCATGAACTCTGTATCAATTCATGAATTCTGGAATGCAGCAAGCCATGAACTCTGGTGTGTCAAGCCATGAACCCTTGTGTGTACCAAGCCATAAACTATGATGTGAATCAAGCCATGAACTCTGGTGTGCATCAAGCCATGAACTCTGGTGTGTAGCAAGCCATGAACTCTGGTGTGCATCAAGCCATTAACTCGGGGGCGCAGCAAGATATGAACTACAGAACTCTGGTGTGCATCAAGCCATGAACACTGGTGTGTATCAAGCCATGAACTCTGGTGTCAGTTGCCATGCACTCTGTATCAAGCCATGAACTCTGGTTTGCATCAAGCCATGAACTCTGATATTTATAAAGTTATAAACTCTGGTGTGTAGCAAGACATGAACTCTGGTGTGTATAGAGCTATGAACTCTGGTCTGTATCAAGCTTTTAACTTTGGTGTGTAGCAAGACATGAACTCTGGTGTGTATCGAGCTATGAACTCTGCTGTGCATCAAGCCATGAACTCTGGTGTGTAGCAGTCATGAACTCTGTATCAATTCATGAATTCTGGAATGCAGCAAGCCATAAACTCTGGTGTGTCAAGCCATGAACCCTTGTGTGTACCAAGCCATAAACTATGATGTGAATCAAGCCATGAATTCTGGTGTGTCAAGCCATGAACTCTTGTGTATCAAGCCATGAAATCTGTTGTGCATCAAGCCTTGAACTCTGGTGTGCATCAAGCTATGAATTGCGGTGTGCAGCTAGCCATGATCTCTGGTGTGCATCAAACCATGAACTCAGGTGTACATCAAGCTATGAACTCTGGCATGCATCAAGCAATGAACTGTGTAGCAAGCCATGAACTCTGGTGTGTATCAAGCAATTAACTCTGGTGTGCACCACCTATGAACTCTGGTGTGCATCAAGCCATGAACTCTGGTGTGCATCAAGCCATGAACTCTGGTGTGCATCAAGCTATGAACTCGGGGTGCAGCAAAAGATGAACTATATGAACTCTGGTGTGCATCAAGCTATGAACATTGGCTTGCAACGAGCCATAAACTCTGGTGTACATCAAGCTATGAACTCTGGTTTGCATGAAGCCATGAACTCTGGTACGCATCAAGCAATAAACTTTGGTGTCCATCAAGCCATGAACTCTGGTGTACTTCAATCTTGAACACTGGTGTGCAGCAATCCATGAACTCTGGTGTGCATCAAGCTATGAAATCTGGTGTGTATCAAGCCATGAACGCAGGTGTGCATCAAGTCATTGACTCTGGTGCGCATCAAGTCATGAACTCTTGTGTGGTATCATGCCATGAGCTCTGGTATGCAACAAGACATGAACTCAAGTGTGCATCAAGCCATGAACTCTAGTTTGCATCAAGCCATGAACCCTGGAGTGAATCAAGCCATGAACTCTGGTGGGTATCAGACTATGAACTCTGGTCTGTATCAAGACATGAACTGTGGTGTGCATCAAGTCATGAACTCTGGTGTGCATCAAGCCATGAAATCTGGTGGGTATCAAGCTATGAACTCTGGTCTGTATCAAGGTATGAACTCTGGTGTGTAGCAAACCATGAAGTCTGTTGTTTAGCAGTCATGAACCCTGTATCAACCCATGAACTCTGGTGTGCATCAAGCCATGAACTTTGGTATGCATCAATCCATGAACTCGGATGTGCATCAAGCCATTAACTCGGGGGCGCAGCAAGATATGAACTACAGAACTCTGGTGTGCATCAAGCCATGAACACTGGTGTGTATCAAGCCATGAACTCTGGTTTGCATCAAACCATGAACTCTGATATTTATAAAGTTATAAACTCTGGTCTGTAGCAAGACATGAACTCTGGTGTGTATAGAGCTATAAACTCTGGTCTGTATCAAGCTTTTAACTTTGGTGTGTAGCAAGACATGAACTCTGGTGTGTATCGAACTATGAACTCTGCTGTGCATCAAGCCATGAACTCTGGTGTGTAGCAGTCATGAACTCTGTATCAATTCATGAATTCTGGAATGCAGCAAGCCATGAACTCTGGTATGTCAAGCCATGAACCCTTGTGTGTACCAAGCCATAAACTATGATGTGAATCAAGCCATGAACTCTGGTGTGCATCAAGCCATGAACTCTGGTGTGTAGCAAGCCATGAACTCTGGTGTGCATCAAGCCATGAACTCTGATGTGCACAATCCATGAACTCGGATGTGCATCAAGCCATGAACTCGTGGGTGCAGCAAAAGATGAACTATATGAACTCTGGTGTGCATCAAGCCATGAACCATGGGTTGCATCAAGCCATGCACTCTGGAGTGCATCAAGCTATGAATAATGGTGTGCATCAAGCCATGTACTCTGGTGTGCATCAAGCCATGAACTCTGGTGAGTATCAATATATTAATTCTGGTCTGTATCAAGCTATGAACTCTGGTGTGTATCAACACATGAACTGTGGTGTGCATCAAGTCATGAACTCTAGTGTGCATCAATCAATGAACTCTGTTTGACTTCAAGACATAAACTCAGGTGCGCATCAAGCGATGAACTCTGTTGTGCATCAAGCCATGAAATCTGGTGGGTATCAAGCTATGAACTCTGGTCTGTATCAAGCTATGAACTCTGGTGTGTAGCAAGCCATGAAGTCTGTTATTTAGCAGTCATAAACTCTGTATCACCCATGAACTCTGGTGTGCATCAAGCCATGAACTCTGGGGTCCATCAAGCCATGAACTCTGGTGTGTAGGAAGCCATGAACTCCGGCATGCTGCAAGCTATGAACTCTGTCATGCAGCAAGCCATGAACTCTGCTGTGTCAAGCCATGAACCCTTGTGTGTACCAAGCCATGAACTCGGATGTGAATCAAGCCATGAACTCTGGTGTGCATCAAGCCATGAACTCTGGTGTGTAGGAAGCCATGAACTCTGGTGTGCATCAAGCCATGAACTTTGGTGTGCATCAATCCATGAACTCGGATGTGCATCAAGCCATGAATTTGGTGTCAGTAGCCATGCACTCTGTATCAAGCCATGAACTCTGGTTTGCATCAAGCCATGCAATCTGGTCTGCATCAAGCTATGAATTATGGTGTGCATCAAGCCATGTACTCTGGTGTGCATCAAGCTGGTGAGTATCAATATATGAACTCTGGTCTGTATCAAGCTATGAACTCTGGTGTGTATCAAGACATGAACTGTGGTGTGCATCAAGTCATGAACTCTGGTATGCATCAATCCATGAACTCTGGTTTACTTCAAGACATGAACTCGGGAGCGCATTAAGCCATGAACTCTGTTGTGCATCAAGCCATGAAATCTGGTGGGTATCAAGCTATCAACTCTGGTCTGTATCAAGCTATGAACTCTGGTGTGTAGCAAGCCATGAAGTCTGTTGTTTAGCAGTCATGAACCCTGTATCAAGCCATGAACTCTGGTGTGCATCAAGCCATGAACTCTGGGGTGCATCAAGCCATGAACTCTGGTGTGTAGGAAGCAATTTACTCTGGCATTCGCAAGCTATGAACTCTGGCGTGCATCAAGCCATGAACTCTGATATTTATAAAGTTATAAACTCTGGTGTGTAGCAAGACATGAACTCTGGTGTGTATAGAGCTATGAACTCTGGTCTGTATCAAGCTATGAACTTTGATGTGTAGCAAGACATGAACTCTGGTGTGTATCGAGCTATGAACTCTGCTGTGCATCAAGCAATGAACTCTGGAGTGTAGCAGTCATGAACTCTGTATAAATTCATGAACTCTGGCATGCAGAAAGCCATTAATTCTGGTGTGTAAAGCTTGTGTGTATCAAGCCATGAAAACTGGTGTGCATCAAGCCTTGAACTCTGGTGTGCATCAAACGATGAATTGTGGTGTGCAGCTAGCCATGAAGTCTGTTGTTTAGCAGTCTCATGAACCCTGTATAAAGCCATGAACTCTGGTGTGCATCAAGCCATGAACTCTGGGGTGCATCAAGCCATGAACTCTGGTGTGTAGGAAGCAATGAACTCTGGCATGCTGCAAGCTATGAACTATGGCGTGCATCAAGCCATGAACTCTGATATTTATAAAGTTATAAATTCTGGTGTGTAGCAAGACATGAACTCTGGTGTGTATAGAGCTATGAACTCTGGTCTGTATCAAGTTATGAACTTTGATGTGTAGCAAGACATGAACTCTGGTGTGTATCGAGCTATGAACTCTGCTGTGCATCAAGCAATGAACTCTGGAGTGTAGCAGTCGTGAACTCTGTATAAATTCATGAACTCTGGCATGCAGAAAGCCATGAATTCAGGTGTATCAAGCCATGAACTCTTGTGTGTATCAAGCCATGAAATCTGGTATGCATCAAGCCTTGAACTCTGGTGTACATCAAGCTATGAATTGCGGTGGGCAGCTAGCCATGATCTCTGGTGTGCATCAAACCATGAACTCAGGTGTACATCAAGCTATGAACTCTGGTATGCATCAAGCAATGAACTGTGTAGCAAGCCATGAACTCTGGTGTGTATCAAGCAATTAACTCTGGTGTGCACCACCTATGAACTCTGGTGTGCATCAAGCCATGAACTCTGGTGTGCATCAAGCCATGAACTCTGGGGTCCATCAAGCCATGAACTCTGGTGTACTTCAAGCTTGAACACTGGTGCGCAGCAGGCCATGAACTCTGGTGTGCATCAAGCTATGAAATCTGGTGTGTATCAAGCCATGAACGCAGGTGTGCATCAAGTCATTGACTCTGGTGCGCAACAAGTCATGAACTCTTGTGTGGTATCAGGCCATGAACTCTGGTATGCAACAAGACATGAACTCAAGTGTGCATCAAGCCATGAACTCTAGTTTGCATCAAGCCATGAACTCTGGAGTGCATCAAGCCATGAACTCTGGTGGGTATCAGACTATGAACTCTGGTCTGTATTAAGATATGAACTGTGGTGTACATCAAGTCATGAACTCTGGTGTGCAGCAATCCATGAACTCTGGTTTACTTCAAGACATGAACTCGGGTGCGCATTAAGCCATGAACTCTGTTGTGCATCAAGCCATGAAATCTGGTGGGTATCAAGCTATGAACTCTGGTCTGTATCAAGGTATGAACTCCGGTGTGTAGCAAGCCATGAAGTCTGTTGTTTAGCAGTCATGAACCCTGTATCAACCCATGAACTCTGGTGTGCATCAAGCCATAAACTCTGGGGTTCATCAAGCCATGAACTCTGGTGTGTAGGAAGCAATGAACTCTGGCATGCTGCAAGCTATGAACTCTGGCATGCATCAAGCCATGAACTCTGATATTTATAAAGTTATAAATTCTGGTTTGTAGCAAGACATGAACTCTGGTGTGTATAGAGCTATGAACTCTGGTCTGTATCAAGCTATGAACTTTGATGTGTAGCAAGACATGAACTCTGGTGTGTATCGAGCTATGAACTCTGCTGTGCATCAAGCAATGAACTCTGGAGTGTAGCAGTCATGAACTCTGTATAAATTCATGAACTCTGGAATGCAGAAAGCCATGAATTCTGGTGTGTCAAGCCATGAACTCTTGTGTGTATCAAGCCATGAAATCTGGTGTGCATCAAGCCTTGAACTCAGGTGTGCATCAAGCTATGAATTGCGGTGTGAAGCTAGCCATGATCTCTGGTGTGCATCAAACCATGAACTCAGGTGTACATCAAGCTATGAACTCTGGTATGCATCAAGCAATGAACTGTGTAGCAAGCCATGAACTCTGGTGTGTATCAAGCAATTAACTATGGTGTGCACCACCTATGAACTCTGGTGTGCATCAAGCCATGAACTCTGGTGTGCATCAAGCCATGAACTCTGGTGTGCATCAAGCTATGAACTCGGGGTGCAGCAAAAGATGAACTATATGAACTCTGGTGTGCATCAAGCTATGAACATTGGCTTGCAGCAAGCCATAAACTCTGGTGTACATCAAGCTATGAACTCTGGTTTGCATGAAGCCATGAACTCAGGTACGCATCAAGCAATAAACTTTGGTGTCCATCAAGCCATGAACTCTGGTGTACTTCAAGCTTGAACACTGGTGTGCAGCAAGCCATGAACTCTGGTGTGCATCAAGCTATGAAATCTGGTGTGTATCAAGCCATGAACACAGGTGTGCATCAAGTCATTGACTCTGGTGCGCATCAAGTCATGAACTCTTGTGTGGTATCAAGCCATGAACTCTGGTATGCAACAAGACATGAACTCAAGTGTGCATCAAGCCATGAACTCTAGTTTGCATCAAGCCATGAACCGTGGAGTGCATCAAGACATGAACTCTGGTGGGTATCAGACTATGAACTCTGGTCTGTATCAAGACATGAACTGTGGTGTGCATCAAGTCATGAACTCTGGTGTGCAGCAATCAATGAACTCTGGTTTACTTCAAGACATGAACTCGGGTGCGCATTAAGCCATGAACTCTGTTGTGCATCAAGCCATGAAATCTGGTGGGTATCAAGCTATGAACTCTGGTCTGTATCAAGGTATGAACTCTGGTGTGTAGCAAGCCATGAAGTCTATTGTTTAGCAATCATGAACCCTGTATCAACCCATGAATTCTGGTGTGCATCAAGCCATGAACTCTGGGGTGCATCAAGCCATGAACTCTGGTGTGTAGGAAGCCATGAACTCTGGCATGCTGCAAGCTATGAACTCTGGCGTGCATCAAGCCATGAACTCTGATATTTATAAAGTTATAAACTCTGGTGTGTAGCAAGACATGAACTCTGGTGTGTATAGAGCTATGAACTCTGGTCTGTATCAAGCTTTTAACATTGGTGTGTAGCAAGACATGAACTCTGGTGTGTATCGAGCTATGAACTCTGCTGTGCATCAAGCCATGAACTCTGGTGTGTAGCAGTTATGAACTCTGTATCAATTCATGAATTCTGGCATGCAGCAAGCCATGAACTCTGGTGTGTCAAGCCATGAACCCTTGTGTGTACCAAGCCATAAACTCTGATGTGAATCAAGCCATGAACTCTGGTGTGCATCAAGCCATGAACTCTGGTGTGTAGCAAGCCATGAACTCCGGTGTGCATCAAGCCATGAACTCTGATGTGCATCAATCCATGAACTCGGATGTGCATCAAGCCATGAACTCGGGGATGCAGCAAAAGATGAACTATATGAACTCTGGTGTGCATCAAGCCATGAACCCTGGTTTGCATCAAGCCATGCACTCTGGAGTGCATCAAGCTATGAATAATGGTGTGCATCAAGCCATGTACTCTGGTGTGCATCAAGCCATGAACTCTGGTGAGTATCAATATATGAATTCTGGTCTGTATCAAGCTATGAACTCTGGTGTGTATCAAGACATGAACTGTGGTGTGCATCAAGTCATGAACTCTGGTGTGCATCAATCAATGAACTCTGGTTGACTTCAAGACATGAACTCGGGTGCGCATCAAGCCATGAACTCTGTTGTGCATTAAGCCATGAAATCTGGTGGGTATCAAGCTATGAACTCTGGTCTGTATCAAGCTATGAACTCTGGTGTGTAGCAAGCCATGAAGTCTGTTATTTAGCAGTCATAAACTCTGTATCAAGCGATGAACTCTGGTGTGCATCAAGCCATGAACTCTGGGGTGCATCAAACCATGAACTCTGGTGTGTAGGAAGCCATGAACTCCGGCGTGCTGCAAGCTATGAACTCTGTCATGCAGCAAGCCATGAACTCTGGTGTTTCAAGCCATGAAACCTTGTGTGTACCAAGCCATGAACTCTGATATGATTCAAGCCATGAACTCTGGTATGCATCAAGCCATGAACTCGAATGTGCATCAAGCCATTAACTCGTGGGCGAAGCAAGATATGAACTATATGAATTCTGTTGTGCATCAAGCCGTGAACTCTGGTGTGTATCAAGCCAAGAACTCTGGTGTCAGTAGCCATGCACTCTGTATCAAACCATGAACTCTGGTTTGCATCAAGCCAGGCAATCTGGTCTGCATCAAGCTATGAATTATGTTGTGCATTAAGCCATGTACTCTGGTGTGCATCAAGCCATGAACTCTGGTGAGTATCCATATATGAACTCTGGTCTGTATCAAGCTATGAACTCTGGTGTGTATCAAGACATGAACTGTGGTGTGCATCAAGTCATGAACTCTGGTATGCATCATTCCATGAACACTGGTTTACTTCAAGACATGAACTCGGGAGCGCATTAAGCCATGAACTCGGTTGTGCATCCAGCCATGAAATCTGGTGGGTATCAAGCTATGAACTCTGGTCTGTATCAAGCTATGAACTCTGGTGTGTAGCAAGCCATGAAGTCTGTTGTTTAGCAGTCATGAACCCTGTATCAAGCCATGAACTCTGGTGTGCATCAAGCCATGAACTCTGGGGTGCATCAAGCCATGAACTCTGGTGTGTAGGAAGCCATGTACTCTGGCATGCTGCAAGCTATGAACTCTGGCGTGCATCAAGCCATGAACACTGATATTTATAAAGTTATAAACTCTGGTGTGTAGCATGACATGAACTCTGGTGTGTATAGAGCTATGAACTCTGGTGTGTATCGAGCTATGAACTCTGCTGTGCATCAAGCCATGAACTCTGGAGTGTAGCAGTCATGAACTCTGTATAAATTCATGAACTCTGGCATGCAGAAAGCCATGAATTCTGGTGTGTCAAGCCATGAACTCTTGTGTGTATCAAGCCATGAAATCTGGTGTGCATCAAGCCTTGAACTCTGGTGTGCATCAAGCTATGAATTGCGGTGTGAAGCTAGCCATGATCTCTGGTGTGCATCAAACCATGAACTCAGGTGTACATCAAGCTATGAACTCTGGTATGCATCAAGCAATGAACTGTGTAGCAAGCCATGAACTCTGGTGTGTATCAAGCAATTAACTCTGGTGTGCACCACCTATGAACTCTGGTGTGCATCAAGCCATGAACTCTGGTGTGCATCAAGCCATGAACTCGGGTGTGCATCAAGCTATGAACTCGGGGTGCAGCAAAAGATGAACTATATGAACTCTGGTGTGCATCAAGCTATGAACATTGGCTTGCAGCAAGCCATAATCTCTGGTGTACATCAAGCTATGAACTCTGGTTTGCATGAAGCCATGAACTCAGGTACGCATCAAGCAATAAACTTTGGTGTCCATCAAGCCATGAACTCTGGTGTACTTCAAGCTTGAACACTGGTGTGCAGCAAGCCATGAACTCTGGTGTGCATCAAGCTATGAAATCTGGTGTGTATCAAGCCATGAACACAGGTGTGCATCAAGTCATTGACTCTGGTGCGCATCAAGTCATGAACTCTTGTGTGGTGTCATGCCATGAACTCTGGTATGCAACAAGACATGAACTCAAGTGTGCATCAAGCCATGAACTCTAGTTTGCATCAAGCCATGAACCCTGGAGTGCATCAAGCCATGAACTCTGGTGGGTATCAGACTATGAACTCTGGTCTGTATCAAGACATGAACTGTGGTGTGCATCAAGTCATGAACTCTGGTGTGCAGCAATCAATGAACTCTGGTTTACTTCAAGACATGAACTCGGGTGCGCATTAAGCCATGAACTCTGTTGTGCATCAAGCCATGAAATCTGGTGGGTATCAAGCTATGAACTCTGGTCTGTATCAAGGTATGAACTCTGGTGTGTAGCAAGCCATGAAGTCTATTGTTTAGTAGTCATGAACCCTGTATCAACCCATGAACTCTGGTGTGCATCAAGCCATGAACTCTGGGGTGCATCAAGCCATGAACTCTGGTGTGTAGGAAGCCATGAACTCTGGCATGCTGCAAGCTATGAACTCTGGCGTGCATCAAGCCATGAACTCTGATATTTATAAAGTTATAAACTCTGGTGTGTAGCAAGACATGAACTCTGGTGTGTATAGAGCTATGAACTCTGGTCTGTATCAAGCTATGAACTTTGATGTGTAGCAAGACATGAATTCTGGTATGTATCGAGCTATGAACTCTGCTGTGCATCAAGCCATGAACTCTGGAGTGTAGCAGTCATGAACTCTGTATAAATTCATGAACTCTGGCATGCAGAAAGCCATGAATTCTGGTGTGTCAAGCCATGAACTCTTGTGTGTATCAAGCCATGAAATCTGGTGTGCATCAAGCCTTGAACTCTGGTGTGCATCAAGCTATGAATTGCGGTGTGAAGCTAGCCATGATCTCTGGTGTGCATCAAACCATGAACTCAGGTGTACATCAAGCTATGAACTCTGGTATGCATCAAGCAATGAACTGTGTAGCAAGCCATGAACTCTGGTGTGTATCAAGCAATTAACTCTGGTGTGCACCACCTATGAACTCTGGTGTGCATCAAGCCATGAACTCTGGTGTGCATCAAGCCATGAACTCTGGTGTGCATCAAGCTATGAACTCTGGGTGCAGCAAAAGATGAACTATATGAACTCTGGTGTGCATCAAGCTATGAACATTGGCTTGCAGCAAGCCATAAACTCTGGTGTACATCAAGCTATGAACTCTGGTTTGCATGAAGCCATGAACTCAGGTACGCATCAAGCAATAAACTTTGGTGTCCATCAAGCCATGAACTCTGGTGTACTTCAAGCTTGAACACTGGTGTGCAGCAAGCCATGAACTCTGGTGTGCATCAAGCTATGAAATCTGGTGTGTATCAAGCCATGAACACAGGTGTGCATCAAGTCATTGACTCTGGTGCGCATCAAGTCATGAACTCTTGTGTGTTATCATGCCATGAACTCTGGTATGCAACAAGACATGAACTCAAGTGTGCATCAAGCCATGAACTCTGGAGTGCATCAAGCCATGAACTCTGGTGGGTATCAGACTATGAACTCTGGTCTGTATGAAGACATGAACTGTGGTGTGCATCAAGTCATGAACTCTGGTGTGCAGCAATCAATGAACTCTGGTTTACTTCAAGACATGAACTCGGGTGCGCATTAAGCCATGAACTCTGTTGTGCATCAAGCCATGAAATCTGGTGGGTATCAAGCTATGAACTCTGGTCTGTATCAAGGTATGAACTCTGGTGTGTAGCAAGCCATGAAGTCTATTGTTTAGCAGTCATGAACCCTGTATCAACCCATGAACTCTGGTGTGCATCAAGCCATGAACTCTGGGGTGCATCAAGCCATGAACTCTGGTGTGTAGGAAGCCATGAACTCTGGCATGCTGCAAGCTATGAACTCTGGCGTGCATCAAGCCATGAACTCTGATATTTATAAAGTTATAAACTCTGGTGTGTAGCAAGACATGAACTCTGGTGTGTATAGAGCTATGAACTCTGGTCTGTATCAAGCTTTAACTTTGGTGTGTAGCAAGACATGAACTCTGGTGTGTATCGAGCTATGAACTCTGCTGTGCATCAAGCCATGAACTCTGGTGTGTAGCAGTTATGAACTCTGTATCAATTCATGAATTCTGGCATGCAGCAAGCCATGAACTCTGGTGTGTCAAGCCATGAACCCTTGTGTGTACCAAGCCATAAACTCTGATGTGAATCAAGCCATGAACTCTGGTGTGTAGCAAGCCATGAACTCCGGTGTTCATCAAGCCATGAACTCTGATGTGCATCAATCCATGAACTCGGATGTGCATCAAGCCATGAACTCGGGGGTGCAGCAAAAGATGAACTATATGAACTCTGGTGTGCATCAAGCCATGAGCCCTGGTTTGCATCAAGCCATGCACTCTGGAGTGCATCAAGCTATGAATAATGGTGTGCATCAAGCCATGTACTCTGTTGTGCATCAAGCCATGAACTCTGGTGAGTATCAATATATGAATTCTGGTCTGTATCAAGCTATGAACTCTGGTGTGTATCAAGACATGAACTGTGGTGTGCATCAAGTCATGAACTCTGGTGTGCATCAATCAATGAACTCTGGTTGACTTCAAGACATGAACTCGGGTGCGCATCAAGCCATGAACTCTGTTGTGCATTAAGCCATGAAATCTGGTGGGTATCAAGCTATGAACTCTGGTCTGTATCAAGCTATGAACTCTGGTGTGTAGTAAGCCATGAAGTCTGTTATTTAGCAGTCATAAACTCTGTATCAAGCGATGAACTCTGGTGTGCATCAAGCCATGAACTCTGGGGTGCATCAAACCATGAACTCTGGTGTGTAGGAAGCCATGAACTCCGGCATGCTGCAAGCTATGAACTCTGTCATGCAGCAAGCCATGAACTCTGGTGTGTCAAGCCATGAAACCTTGTGTGTACCAAGCCATGAACTCTGATATGATTCAAGCCATGAACTCTGGTATGCATCAAGCCATGAACTCGAATGTGCATCAAGCCATTAACTCGGGGGCGAAGCAAGATATGAACTATATGAATTCTGGTGTGCATCAAGCCGTGAACTCTGGTGTGTATCAAGCCAAGAACTCTGGTGTCAGTAGCCATGCACTCTGTATCAAACCATGAACTCTGGTTTGCATCAAGCCAAGCAATCTGATCTGCATCAAGCTATGAATTATGGTGTGCATTAAGCCATGTACTCTGGTGTGCATCAAGCCATGAACTCTGGTGAGTATCAATATATGAACTCTGGTCTGTATCAAGCTATGACCTCTGGTGTGTATCAAGACATGAACTGTAGTGTGCTTCAAGTCATGACCTCTGGTATGCATCATTCCATGAACTCTGGTTTACTTCAAGACATGAACTCGGGAGCGCATTAAGCCATGAACTCGGTTGTGCATCAAGCCATGAAATCTGGTGGGTATCAAGCTATGAACTCTGGTCTGTATCAAGCTATGAACTCTGGTGTGTAGCAAGCCATGAAGTCTGTTGTTTAGCAGTCATGAACCCTGTATCAAGCCATGAACTCTGGTGTGCATCAAGCCATGAACTCTGGGGTGCAACAAGCCATGAACTCTGGTGTGTAGGAAGCCATGTACTCTGGCATGCTGCAAGCTATGAACTCTGGCGTGCATCAAGCCATGAACACTGATATTTATAAAGTTATAAACTCTGGTGTGTAGCATGACATGAACTCTGGTGTGTATAGAGCTATGAACTCTGGTGTGTATCGAGCTATGAACTCTGCTGTGCATCAAGCCATGAACTCTGGAGTGTAGCAGTCATGAACTCTGTATAAATTCATGAACTCTGGCATGCAGAAAGCCATGAATTCTGGTGTGTCAAGCCATGAACTCTTGTGTGTATCAAGCCATGAAATCTGGTGTGCATCAAGCCTTGAACTCTTGTGTGCATCAAGCTATGAATTGCGGTGTGCAGCAAGCCATGACCTCTGGTGTGCATCAAACCATGAACTCAGGTGTACATCAAGCTATGAACTCTGGTATGCATCAAGCAATGAACTGTGTAGCAAGCCATGAATTCTGGTGTGTATCAAGCACTTAACTCTGGTTTGCACCACCTATGAACTCTGGTGTGCATCAAGCCATGAACTCTGGTGTGCATCAAGCCATGAACTCTGGTGTGCATCAATCTATGAACACTGGCTTGCAGCAAGCCATAAACTCTGGTGTGCATCACCAATGAACTCTGGTTTGCATCAAGCCATGAACTCTGGTATGCATCAAGCAATAAACTTTGGTGTCCATCAAGCCATGAACTCTGGTGTACTTCAAGCTTGAACACTGGTGTGCAGCAAGCCATGAAATCTGGTGTGCATCAAGCTATGAAATCTGTTGTGTATCAAGCCATGAATGCAGGTGTGCATCAAGTCATTGACGTGCGCATCAAGTCATGAACTCTTGTGTTATATCATGCCATGAACTCAGGTATGCAACAAGACATGAACTCTAGTTTGCATCAAGCCATGAACTCTAGTTTGCATCAAGCCATGAACCCTGGAGTGCATCAAGCCATGAACTCTGTTGGGTATCAGGCTATGAACTCTGGTCTGTATCAAGATATGAACACTGGTTTGCATCAAGCCATGAACTATGTTGTGAATCAAGCCATGAACTCTAGTGTACATCAAGCCATGAACTCTGGTGTGCGTAAATCCATGAACTCTGGTTTGCATCAAGCCATGAACTTTGATGGGTATCAAGCTATGAACGCTGGTCTGTATCAATATATTATGAACTCTGGTGTGTAGTAAGACATGAACTCTGGTGTGTAGCAGTCATGAACTGTGGTGTGCAGCAAGTCATGAACACAGGTGTGTCAAGCCATGAACTCTGGTGTGTACCAAGCCATGAACTCTAGTGTGCATCAAGCCATGTACTCTGGTGTGCATCAAGCCATGAACTCAGGTGTGTAACAAGCCATGAACTCTGGTGTGCATTAAGCTATGAACTCTGGTGTGTATCAAGACATGAAGTCTGGTGTGTATCGAGCTATGAACTCTGGTGTGTATCAAGCCATGAACTCTGGCGTGCACCAAGCCATGAAATCTGATGTGTATAAAGCTATGAACTCTGATATGTAGCAAGACATGAACTCTGGTGTGCATCAAGCCATGAAATCTGGTGTACCTGGCTACAATTAATCTACACTACAATGTAAAAACAACAGTAGCTCTAGAAAAACTCAGACCTTGTTATGGAACAGCAACAGCAGGACTTCCGGATGATCTTGATTTCTATATAAAATAAAATAAATTTCTTTTGTAACAGTTTGTAATGTAATTTGACTGTATATCATGTAGACAGAGTTTTGAAGGTTGTAATATTCACATCAAAGCAAAAACAAACTTCAGAATAAATTATGAAAGTATAAAATTTGCAAAGAAAAAATATGCAAACACACCTCCTAATTATGAATGCGTGTGGGTGAATGACCTCTAGCTCCTTGATGAGTGAGAAATAGCTGCCATATTGCCCTTCAACAAGGCTTACTCAGTAATCTCTGCTGGTTGTTCATATGAACTAGCAGGCTCTGATAGCAGCGCACTGGGGCTAGGAAGGTCTTACACAGGTTGAAAGTAACTGTACAAGGATTTACTAGCCATGGTCTCAGTTCCATCTCTATCTCTCTAGCTTAGTCACCCAAGGCCACACCCTATACCAATCACTATGTAGCTATTTTTAGAAATTCTAATTTTTTACAGCTAAAACTATTTTTTTAAATGATTAGAATTTAGCACATTTGAAAGTTTTCCTGTTCGCTAGCAAGTCATGTACATCCTGGAGTGCATGACAACAAACTCTTATCAAGTTCAGCTATTATCACCTGCACTGCTTGCTGAAATAATTGAGTGTGCCCTCAAGTAGGCACTTGGCTGAGCAGTTCACGAAGTTAATAGTATGTGCACTATGATGTATTGTATTAGTAGTGGATTTGGTTTGCTAATCCACTCTCCTTGTAAATAATTCACAACTTGCATGAATGCAAGCATTCTGGTCATTGCAGAATGCAGCCAAATCACGTAGTGACCTATTGCAATGGGGCTGAGGAGAGGGCTAGGGTAACTGTAGGAGCAGCCATGCCAGTGATGATTACTCTGCTTTCTTGTTGCCAGTTTCTCGGGACATCTTAAGTTATTATATATACAAAGCCTATTCATTACACAGTTTATTAGAGTTTATATTTCAGACACAAATTCAACAGAACCTTGACCCTATTCCTCCTGCCTCGATGCTAGAGGAGCCCAGGTTGTTAATACTATATACATGCTCTAGTCCTCATGGAGAAGAATGGAAGGTTGGGTATATACATGCTCTAGTCCTCATGGGAAGAATGGAAGGTTGGGTATATACTTGCTCTAGTCCTCATGGGAAGAATGGAAGGTTGGGTATATACATGCTCCAGTCTTCATGGGAAGAATGGAAGGTTGGGTATATACATGCTCTAGTCCTCATGGGAAGAATGGAAGGTTGGGTATATACATGCTTTAGTCCTCATGGGAAGAATGGAAGGTTTGGTATATACATGCTCTAGTCTTCATGGTAAGAATGGAAGGTTGTGCTCTAGTCCTCATGGGAAGAATGGAAGTTTGGGTATTTACATCCTCTAGTCCTAATGGGAAGAATGCAAGGTTGGGTATATACATGCTCTAGTCCTAATGTGAAGAATGGAAGGTCGGGTATATACATCAATTGGGTGCTTCAAGACTTAGGTTAAGGTTTGGAATTCTTTGCTTTTACTTTTTGTAGGACGATACACCATAGCAAGAGAAGGAGAGCTGTAAACTACTCGAGCAAGTGACTAAACATACCCACGTAAACGTTTATACTACGCCACGCATGCATACCAGCTGCACAACGCAGCTACGCTTTCAAAGGACACTTGGAAAAACACTAAGGAATGCACACGCAATGCTTTCTCTCAAAACGTAAGCATATACGTTGTTCGAAAACATAACATTAGGTTATTTTTGGCCGCTAATGTAGTTGTACAACATCATGAAAAGGTGACAATTTTGATAATAGCAGTGTTCGTGCTAGCCTTTGTCTGCTATTCCAGTTTCATCTTCTTCGTAGTCAGTTTCATTGCTTGCCAAGGGATTGCCACTGTCAGTCTCTCTCACCTTTTCTGTGGAGATTGACCATCTCACTGGCAATGTTTGCTGCTTTTCCGGGCTTGAATGATATTATCATGTGACCATCTGCCTCAACTAAAATGCTGCAAGTTTTGAAAGATTTGATTATCACTTCAGTGGTGACCGACTGCCATGCATTCCCCCCCACACCCGACAACATTTTCTCTATAACTTTCTAGATGACTTGCTGGGGGAGGGGGAGGGGGGGAGGGATATTCGTGGATTTTGTAGAGCAACTACACAATGTGCCCTATTGCTCTTAGGTACCTATTTGCAGACTCGATGGTAGCCATGCACACTGTGAATATTTAACTCCTTGAAAACACTATCTCTAAGGATGTTGGGTCTTGTGCTCATGCACTGAACTTTATATACAATACAAAATAGAGTGTGGCAGCAAAACTCGTAGTCCTTGGAAGGAGAAATGCCAGAATGATGTGTTTTAGTAAATTTTTGGGAGCTCCATAGATTCTTCACACTTCACCTTTTATAATATCAAAAGAGAGCACCCAGAGAGATCTATAATATAGCAAGTTCATACAGGGAAGTGTTCAGAAACTATGGAGCTCTAAAAATCTTAACAACAAGTTATGAAACCACATCTTCTGGCACTAGTGCATGACATTGTAAGAGAGTTCATTGATATTACAGCACACACCACACACAAACACACACACACATCACTTACCACATAAATGAAATATGCACTGATTAGCATAATGATGAGCATAATGATCAGCACTAAGATGATCGCCAGGCCCAAATTCAATCCAGTAACAGTGACTTCTACAAAGATAAATTTATCAACAATAATTAGACCTGACAAAACCACTAGAGAGAGACTTCATTAAAACAAGCAGTCACTTATGTATTATTAATACATGAGCAGGAGTATCCGGTTGTTGCCCATACACAAACAAAAAGTGACGCAAGTCAGAGTAGATTTCATAATGTAAAATCCAGTCAGGTATATCTTACTTACAAAATGGCAGAAATGCATCCAAACAATATAAAATGAGCCATTCCCCAAACCACCTATAAAGGTACCTGATATCTGGTATATATAGAGGTTAAAAAAAGAGTGAATTCCAACCTACAGTGTACAAGACCTACAAGACAGCCAAAATGCTGCAAAAAGATCCAAAACTAGCTATTTCCTCTCATTACAAAACACAAATCAAGAAAATGGCTGTCTTAAGTTTTGTCTGAATCGGCACATGGCATTTCTATATACCCAGCTCTCTTGCTGGCTATAACAACAACAGTGCTCTTATGATTACCAATAAGTGTCTATAGTACATCAGGGGCCTCACAACAAGCCTTCCAAGGAGGCTAAGGACATAGTTCAGGCTGTGTCTGAGATCAAGACTTTGACAGCATCACTCAAGCCAGTCAGAGAGAATGTTGACTCCTACCACAGTAGATGGTTTGAAACTCTGATCTCTGAAATCTGTAATGAGGTAGGGTCTATACCATCAATGCCCAAAATTTGTGGTCGTCAGCAACACAGAGCAAGCTAATCCCTCTAAATACTTTAGAAGAACTATCACAGGTCCAATTTTGGACCATCTTCTTGCTGAGCTTGACAAGCGGTTTAGTTCACATCAAAAAATTGCTTTTCAAGGTCTATACTTGGTACCATCAGTGTTGGTAACAGAATATCTTGCAACTGTGTCCAGTGTGGTGATGAAAGTGGGGGCTATATGCTGTAGACCTACCAATTGTGTCTTCTCTCAGTGGTGAGATCCACAACTGGTACACAAAGTGGAAATCTGAAGAGAAAGATCATGGTTCAAATTCATTTCCTTCAACTCTCTCCTCAACATTGATCCGCATCTCTAGCTTTTACCCTAACATCAATGTCCTTGTTACTATTCTCTACACCCTCCCCATAGCTTCATGCTCTGCTGAGAGATCTTTCAGTGGGCTTAAACGTATCAAAACTGTCCTTAGGTCTAGCATGAGTAATGGACGTCTCTCAAGCCTGACTCTACTTCACATGCATCACGACATACCCATTGACATTGAGGAAGTCATTGATGAGTCTCCATATGTCATCCCAGGCAAATTCAACTTTCTGACTCCTCTCAATAGCTATCTCTTCATTGTGTTGCTTCATTTTTTCTTCACTGTGGCTAGACAGGGTTTCATTTTGAAAATTGTCCAAGGGGGGGGGGCAACTGGAAGAATCTTGATTTTTTGGGGGGGGCATGATGGTTAAAAATGTGACAAAGTTTCACAACACTATCTTGTGTGTCGGGTTATGTTGAATGTGTGTGTGTGCATGGTTTTATACGGGATTTTGAGTTTTGGGAGGGGAGGGGGAAAACTCCAAAGTTTGGTGTTGACGTGGAGGAGGAGTGTATATCACATTACAACTAGGGGGGTTGGGGCATGCTCACACCTCCCCCCCCTCCCCCCCCCAAAAATAGATGCTCTGAGATTGACTCTGAGGAATTCTGGGGGTACTGGTAGTCAGTTCTAAAATGGAGTCTAGACAGCCAGAGTTAATTTTATTTGGGTTGTGAAAGAGGTTACAGAATTTTTACTAGGTCTTTGTACGCACTATATTCCTTTATTAATGCGTTAATATAGAATTGTTAAAGAAAAGAAACAGTTTTAGGTGGGGGGGGGGAAAGCTGGTGTTTGAGATCAAGACTTTATGCCTCCCCCTTTTCTAAAATCCTGGCTACGCCTCTGCATGGAATGAGTGTTTTCATTAGGGCTAACCCATGCCTAGGTTGCCAAGCATCGGCTTAGTAGCACAGTCCTATCAGAAGCCACACTTGCTGCCAGTTTAGTCCATCAAGATTTTGAAGTCCCCCCTTTAGCTGCAGGTTACTTTGGCATGGTTTTACAAATGCTACACTTTTTAGTACCAGCTGAGGTATTTTTGAGCTCATTATCAAGTGAAGTATCAAATGAAGTGTACAGAATCTATGAGCTATAAAGTCGTAACTAACCACAATTATTTTCAAGAGTTTAATTTTTTAATTTTTGTGGGGTTTATCTAGAGCCTTATTATTAAACCTCAGGGGTTCATACAGGATTTACAGTTTGGGGGGGGAGGGAAACTCAAAATGTTTGGCATTTACGTGATGGGTGTGCATAAGCAAGCCCCAAGTAGGGGGGGCAGGGGGCATGCCCCCGAGATTTTTTTTGCAAAATCGATGCTCTCAGATTGATTCTGAGACATTTTGAGGGTACGGGTACTTTCCTATAGTTAAAGTACTTAGCACATGGACAGAACATTCTAGATTATGACACAATTTTTGTGGCAAGATGGAATTGTGTCATAATATAGAATGTTCTGTCCATGTGCTATTATTCTGTGGTTAGCTTTCACAATTGTAGTGTTGATTAAATCTACACTACAATTAGGAAAGCTTCACATAATAATAGCACATGGACAGAACATTCTAGATTAACACATGATTGAACCGCGACACAGAATATTCTAGATTTATTCACAATGTTGTATATAAAGACCAAATGCTTCAGCTAGTAGCATTCTGCAACTAAATATGATCCAGAAAAATACAAACTTACATAAATGGACCTCAGGATCTTTTTTACCAGAAAGCAAGTGTGTGCTGGGTCTAGTAGAGATTCTGAGGACAACGAAGATATAAGTACTCCTTACTACGTCGACTAGTGATGCCTTGACTTCCACCAATTCCAAAGCATCAGTAGGTAGATCAGTGTGTTCCAAAGCGCAGAAGAGGAAACTCTACAAAACGAGGCTCAGCTACAAGAAGGAGTGGGAGCAGAAATATCCTTGTGTGTACTGCGATGATCCTAAGCAGGGCAGGTTCTGCAAACTCTGCCAGAAGCGAGGAAATGCAACTTCTACAGCCAGGGGTGCATGGACCACTCGGGGAATTCAGGATTGGAATCACGCTACTGAACAGCTCAAGGAACACAGCCAGTCAAAATGACACAGAGATGCTGTTATCCATGCTCGAATGGCAGAATAAGGAAAGGAGGAGAGTGTCCTACAACTGCAATGTTCAGCAGCTGCTAAGGAGGCTGAAGAAAGGAGAGCAAAGAACAGAAACATAATGCTTAAGCTTTTGAGAACGATATATTTTCTTGCAAAAAATCGCCTGCCCCTTACAACCACATTAGATCCCCTGGTCCACTTGCAAATTGCAAATGGAGATGAACTTCTCCAGCAACATGTCAAAGAGGGGCCACAAAATGCTCAGTACACATCCAAATTTTCTGCAGTGATGCTTTTAGAGGCCATCAATAGCTGGCTAGATAGGAAGCTAATTGAGAGCTTAAAATTAAGCCCATACTTCTCTGTGTTAGCTGATGAGTGTGTAGATACATGTATTAAACAGAAGAGCTGTCCATCAGTTGTCGGTGGATTGTAATTGGAAAGCCAGAGGAGGACTTCCTTACAGTGCTCCATATGTGCCCAAGATGTTGCTACCATTTCAGATGCAATCAGCTTCTTCCTTGAGTCGAAGAACCTGGACTATCACAAACTAATAGGCCAAGGTTATGATGGAGCAGCCACCCTTGCCGGAGAATGCAATGGAGTTCAAAAAAGGATGCGAACTCTAGCTGCACATTACTTTTACATCCACTGTGCCTTCCACCGGCTTCAACTAGCGAGCATGCAAGCTGCTAACAATGTTCCAGAGATCAAGAAGATTTTTGGAAATATGGGAAATATATGGAATCTTCTTCTACTCACCCAAGAAAGCAGAAACCATCAAAGCAGTCCAATCTGTCCTCAAGCTACCTGAGCTTAAGATTGTGAAGCCTAGTGATACCAGACGGCTCTCACACGAACGCTGTGTATGGGCTATTTACCAATAGCTTCCTGCCGTTATCGTCACCCTACAACAGCTGTATGAAACATCAAGTGTTGCTGAAGCATACGGTATTGGTGCTCTCCTTGCTACTTACACTGGAGTGCTAGTATCGTGTACCTGTCAAAAGTTCTGGATATCCTGGTAAGGATGAATGTTTCGATGCAAAGAAAGCTATTCGATTTGAGCAGGTTACCGGTACTTCTGAAAATCACGACAGATCAACTCGAGCATCTAAAGGATGAAAGAAGTGAGTGGTTGGGTTCAGTCGAGTCTGAAATATCTCTGTTGGAGGAAAAACATGATATAACAATCGGCACACATGGATCTGCATGAAGCCGTTGGTCTTCTATCACAATCACAGCCGAGTATCGAACTCTAGTTGCAATTCCATACGTCGATTCCCTTCTTCTAAATATTAAGAGTCGATTTACTGATAAAGCCGTGAAGATTGTTACTGCCATGTCCATATCCAGTCCCTCCCTACTACCCGCTGAAGCATCCCCATCATATGGCAGCGAGCAAATCAAGATTCTTAACAGAGTTCTATGGAAAAGAAGCAGAGGTTGAGTATGCGGCCCCCCAACAACAAATATTAAGAACAACAGAAAAAAGTCAAACCATAACCTCCTAAAAAACGAACAAAACCCAACCCAACCCCTAGAAACCAAAACAGTTCCCTTATTATTTTTTAATATTTAGAAAGACCCACCCCCTAATCAATTCTTGCACCAAAACCAAAACAGTTCACTTAATTTTTTCAAAGATTACCAATTATGGTCGGGTTGTCCATGCAAACTAGGCAGCATTTACACTGGTAATAAAAAAGCAACAAAAAGTTTAATGTAAAAACATTAAAGTATGATGTAAAAACAGTTTGAAGTAAAGGTGTATATAGTTCAGGTATACACTCTGTAGTACTGGCTACAATTAATCTACACTACAATGTAAAAACAACAGTAGCTCTAGAAAAACTCAGACCTTGTTATGGAACAGCAACAGCAGGACTTCCGGATGATCTTGATTTCTATATAAAATAAAATAAATTTCTTTTGTAACAGTTTGTAATGTAATTTGACTGTATATCATGTAGACAGAGTTTTGAAGGTTGTAATATTCACATCAAAGCAAAAACAAACTTCAGAATAAATTATGAAAGTTAAAATTTGCAAAGAAAAAATATGCAAACACACCTCCTAATTATGAATGCGTGCGGGTGAATGACCTCTAGCTCCTTGAGGAGTGAGAAATGGCTGCCATATTGCCCTTCAACAAGGCTTACTCAGTAATCTCTGCTGGTTGTTCATATGAACTAGCAGGCTCTGATAGCAGCGCACTGGGGCTAGGAAGGTCTTACACCGGTTGAAAGTAACTGTACAAGGATTTACTAGCCATGGTCTCAGTTCCATCTCTATCTTTCTAGCTTAGTCACCCAAGGCCACACCCTATACCAATCACTATGTAGCTATTTTTAGAAATTCTAATTTTTTTTACAGCTAAAACTTTTTATTTTAAATGATTCGAATTTAGCACATTTGAAAGTTTTCCTGTTCGCTAGCAAGTCATGTACATCCTGGAGTGCATGACAACAAACTCTTATCAAGTTCAGCTATTATCACCTGCACTGCTTGCTGAAATAATTGAGCGTGCCCTCAAGTAGGCACTTGGCTGAGCAGTTCACGAAGTTAATAGTATGTGCACTATGATGTATTGTATTAATAGTGGATTTGGTTTGCTAATCCACTCTCCTTGTAAATAATTCACAACTTGCATGAATGCAAGCATTCTGGTCATTGCAGAATGCAGCCAAATCACGTAGTGACCTATTGCAATGGGGCTGAGGAGAGGGCTAGGGTAACTGTAGGAGCAGCCATGCCAGTGATGATTACTCTGCTTTCTTGTTGCCAGTTTCTCGGGACATCTTAAGTTATTATATATACAAAGCCTATTCATTACACAGTTTATTAGAGTTTATATTTCACACACAAATTCAACAGAACCTTGACCCTATTCCTCCTGCCTCGATGCTAGAGGAGCCCAGGTTGTTAATACTATATACATGCTCTAGTCCTCATGGAGAAGAATGGAAGGTTGGGTATATACTTGCTCTAGTCTCCTCATGAGAAGAATGGAAGGTTGGGTATATACATGCTCCAGTCTTCATGGGAAGAATGGAAGGTTGGGTATATACGTGCTCTAGTCCTCATGGGAAGAATGGAAGGTTGGGTATATACATGCTCTAGTCCTCATGGGAAGAATGGAAGGTTGGGTATATACATGCTCTAGTCCTCATGGGAAGAAAGGAAGGTTGGGTATATACTTGCTTTAGTCCTCATGGGAAGAATGGAAGTTGGGTATATACATGTTCTAGTCCTCATGGGAAGAATGGAAGGTTGGGTATATACATGCTCTAGTCTTTATGGGAAGAATGGAATGTTGGGTATATACATGCTCTAGTCCTCATGGGAAGAATGGAAGGTTGGGTATATACATGCTCTAGTCCTCATGGGAAGAATGGAAGGTTGTGTATATACATGCTCTAGTCGTCATAGGAAGAATGGAAGGTTTGGTATATACATGCTCTAGTCTTCATGGTAAGAATGGAAGGTTGTGCTCTAGTCCTCATAGGAAGAATGGAAGTTTGGGTATTTACATGCTCTAGTCTTAATGGGAAGAATGGAAGGTCGGGTATATACATCAATTGGGTGCTTCAAGACTTAGGTTAAGGTTTGGAATTCATTGCTTTTACTTTTTGTAGGACGATACACCATAGCAAGAGAAGGAGAGCTGTAAACTACTCGAGCAAGTGACTAAACATACCCACGTAAACGTTTATACTACGCCACGCATGCATACCAGCTGCACAATGCTGCTACGCTTTCAAAGGACACTTGGAAAAACACTAAGGAATACACACGCAATGCTTTCTCTCAAAACGTAAGCATATATGTTGTTCGAAAACATAACATTAGGTTATTTTTGGCCGCTAATGTAGTTGCACAACATCATGAAAAGGTGACAATTTTGATAATAGCAGTGCTCGTGCTAGCCTTTGTCTGCTATTCCAGTTTCATCTTCTTCGTAGTTAGTTTCATTGCTTGTCAAGGGATTGCCACTGTCAGTCTCTCTCACCTTTTCTGTGGTGTTTGATCTTTTCTGTGGAGATTGGCCATCTCACTGGCAATGTTTGCTGCTTTCCCGGGCTTGAATGATATTATCATGTCAGTGCTTACTATAACTCTCATGGGATAGGCTGACATAATGTCAGACCATATGCTGTTTTGGTAGGACATGATCAGCTTTTGAACTTTTGAGTTATAAGAGATCATTAATACCAAAACAAAGATCTTTGCTAGATGATGCCTCACAAAGGATCATCTCGGAAGCAATTCTGAGGGGAATGCAGGTTGGGTGCAATGGGACAGCAGACTGGACTGGTGGACATTTCATGTTTTTATTTGTTATTAATATGTAGTACTGTTATTGGTTGTTGAATGTTGAATAATTTTTTTTTGGTCTAGTAATAATATTTTTGTCATTAATTGTCATTAATGATACGTTAATCAAAACAAATCGTTAATCAAAACAACAGTGCAAATTACAATTCAGAGTTATCAGCCAAGTTGAAGAAGTTGACTTCTGACAGTGACTGCATAAACACACTTCTCTGAGCTTCAGCTATATAATAGGTAAAAAGCTTAGCACAATGACTTCTCTTATATGAGGAACCCAGCTGTACTCCTTGTTGTTCAGCAGCAAGAGAATGAAAAGCAGAGTACTTGAGGAAGGCCAGGCTTTCCTTAGCCAGAACATAACAGATCTCAAACTTGTGCTTCATTCTAATCTTCTCTTCTTCATCCATTGTTAACAAGAAACGAGCAATGGGAGAGTAACTTTCAATAGGTTGATTGCTAGCTTTAGCTCGGGCAGTACGCATGCAGGTCATCGAAGTTGCGTGTTGCTCACTTTTAGCATGATCCGAGATGTTGCTGGTCTTATGATTTGTAGAGCCAGTTATCCAGGCAGTAGAGAAGTTTCTCATTCCTTCGATCTTTTCTTCAAATTGTCGGCAAAATTCACACCACAACGTTGATGCCAGTGATTTGTCCGAGCGGTCCTTGCTGCATCGTAGCCATAGCAAAGTCTGATGATCACTGTCAAACTGCCGCTGCCACTTTTCAAAGGTGGAAATGCTCACCTGACGTTTACTCCGCTTAGCCTCAGAGCCACCTACACAAGAGCTACCTGAAGCAGAGCTACTACTACCCAAAGAGCTACAACTACTACTTTTTCTCTTGGCCCCAAAACGACCGGCCATTTTGTCAGACCATAGAATGAAATGATCGGTCACGTGCATTCACTGATCGGTAAAGTGCCGCTTGCTGGCTGTAATAATAACCTCTGTCATGTGACCATCTGCCTCATCTGCCTCAACTAAAATGCTGCAAGTTTTGAAAGATTTGATTATCACTTCAGTGGTGACCGACTGCCATGCATTCCCCCCCACTCCCGACAACATTTTCTCTATAACTTTCTAGATGACTTGCTGTGGGAGGGGGAGGGGGGGAGGGATATTCATGGATTGTGTAGAGCAACTACACAACATGCCCTATTGCTCTTAGGTACCTATTTGCAGACTCGATGGTAGCCATGCACACTGTGAATATTTAACTCCTTAAAAACACTATCTCTAAGGATGTTGGGTCTTGTGCTCATGCACTGAACTTTATATATAATACAAAATAGAGTGTGGCAGCAAAACTCGTAGTCCTTGGAAGGAGAAATGCCAGGATGATGCGTTTTAGTAAATTTTTTGGAGCTCCATAGATTCTTCACACTTCACCTTTTATAATATCAAAAGAGAGCACCCAGAGAGATCTATAATATAGCAAGTTCATACAGGGAAGTGTTCAGAAACTATGGATCTCTAAAAATCTTAACAACAAGTTATGAAACCACATCTTCTGGCACTAGTGCATGACATTGTAAGAGAGTTCATTGATATTACAGCACACACCACACACAAACACACACACACATCACTTACCACATAAATGAAATATGCACTGATTAGCATAATGATGAGCATAATGATCAGCACCAAGATGATCGCCAGGCCCAAATTCAATCCAGTAACAGTGACTTCTACAAAGATAAATTTATCAACAATAATTAGACCTGACAAAACCACTAGAGAGAGACTTCATTAAAACAAGCAGTCACTTATGTATTATTAATACATGAGCAGGAGTATCCGGTTGTTGCCCATACACAAACAAAAAGTGACGCAAGTCACAGTAGATTTCATAATGTAAAATCCAGTCAGGTATATCTTACTTAGAAAATGGCAGAAATGCATCCAAACAATATAAAATGAGCAATTTCCTCCATTCCCCAAACCACCTCTATAAAGGTACGTGATATCTGGTATATCTAGAGGTTAAAAAAAAGAGTGAATTCCAACCTACAGGACCTACAAGACAGCCAAAATGCTGCAAAAAGATCCAAAACTAGCTATTTCCTCTCATTACAAAACACAAATCAAGAAAATGGCAGTCTTAAGTTTTGGCACATGGCATTTCTATATACCCAGCACTGCCTAGACATAAAAGGTAATAAAGCAAGTATTGATAATGATTGTACACACACTGTTGTTAAAGCTAGTCTTATTGGATGCCACAGCTTGAGAACACAATAGATGGGGTACATGGCGTTTCCCGGAGATTGGAGGAAGAAGTAACAGAGTATTGACTACAGCTATATTCCAAAATAAAAAATCCTACCTTATAGGTAACTGATGGGTTTGGCTCCCCATGAAGCAGTGCATAGGCAGATGGGCTTCCCATGAAGCAGGGCATAGGCAGTTAGTAGCTGGGCTTCTCATAAAGCAGGGCATAGGCAGCTAGTAGCTGGGCTTCCCGTAAAGCAGAGCATAGGCATGTAGCTAGTATCTGGGCACCCCATGAAGCAGGGCATAGGCAGCTAGTATCTGGGCTTCCCATAAAGCAGGGCATAGGCAGGTTGCTAGTAGTTGGGCTCCCCATGAAGCAGGGCATAGGCAGCTAGTAGCAGTGCTACAATGATGCATGGTAATGTTTTCTTCTTCTCTTCTCCCCTGGCTGTGTGCAGCTTCTCCTGATCGCCTCCCTAAGTTGCTGCTCTAGTTTTTCATAGCTGTACATTACTCAGCGAGGGTCTCACGATGAAGAAGGTTCCTGCTTCTTACTTTCTTCTCCTCTTGCTGCGACAAGCTTCTCCTGAGCACTGACTTAGGTTGCTGCCTTATCTATTCCCTGTTCTAGTCGTCGAGGATGACAGAGGTAAACAACAAAAAAATTCATTTTGGTCATTCATTTTGGTCATACATACCATAGAATACATACTAAGCGCCCATGAGCACTGAATCAGTCACCTCTAAAATCAGCTTGGTGGGCGTTTATTCCAGCAACCTATGAAATAAAAAAAATTGCTCCATATAACCCATATTAAACTTTGAACTCGGATTTGCACACGGATTCCGTTCTCTTGCGGCAAATAACAAAGTTTATTGTTGCATCGCATGCATGCTAGCTAGTTATTGTTCGTAGCTATCTACTCTTCGTCCTCCTCTTCAGGTTCGTCCAGGCCCTTCACAAGTTCAGCAAAGGGATCATCATCTGCGCTCTCCTCCTCAATCTTCTTCTGAATGCATTACCTGATGTGAGAACCATCTATATTGTTGGAAATCCCACAGTATAGGAAGGAGCGAGCTATCAAGTCTTTGGAAATAGACTCCTATGCAGTAGAGACCCAATCTATAGCATCCTGTCTTGAGGAGGATTTCAGGTTGCCTTTTTTGGTCCTGCAAGAGCTTGAACTTCTCCTCCGCTTCATCCACAGTTCCCTCATTTTGTCCTTGAAGGGCTTGTCGACTGAAACATCCATTGGCTGTGCTAGAGATGTAGAGCCACCTACACTAAATGGAGGGAATCATTTCTTGCATCATTGTTGAAATTGGTCCACTACCTGGGATGTATACAAGGTCAGTTTCCAACTCTTCAGCAATGTCCTTGGTGTCGGCACACTTGTGCGGGCGATAGTTATCAAGGACCAAGGTCACCAGTTGCCTTAGACTTTCACCACATCCTACGTAGCCAGCTGTGCACACTTGGGCGAGTCATCCAGCCATTTTTGGTTGCAGTGACATCAACATTCTGAGGAATACGAAGTACACAATCATGACATGGGCCAAATCTTCCATTTTTCTCCTTGAAGATGATGACAGCCAGCAGTTTGGTTCCATCTCATATCGCACACAAAGCTACTGTGAAACCCTTCTTTGGGGCACCAGTGGTAGCAATGTGAATATTTTGCTCTCCACAACAATTGTTGGTGACAGAGAATCTAACGTAGTAATGAAAAAGGTAAAATTACAAGTTGTCAGTGTAAACAATACTTACCTGCACATTGTCTGATCCATGTTGTCAATTTCTGAATTTCTATAGTTGTTAAGCTGTCGGATGGTTCTCCGAAATTGGGAAATCTGCACTCCCTAGTTCTCTGGCATCTTTTGTGATGTATTTGTTTTCTGCCTGTAACCAACATTCTTCCAGCCACGCAGCCACATGGGAGATGTAAGGAAGCCTTGGATGCCTATGCTCTGAGCAATGTGCAAGGCTTTCTCCAGGAGGTCTTTGTTCAGAACAGCCTTCGGAACGTTCCAATTATAGGTAATCGAAGACCTCCGAGTCCATTGTTGACTGAAGATTGCTCCTCCATCATTCAGTTTCCTCTTCTTCTTCCCACCACCAATGTTGGTATCAATCAATGCATCATATTTTTCATTCCACTCTCTTACTCTCTTTCTGTACTCCATACTTTCCAGCAGTTGCTGACACATTTTTCATTCCTTGTCCCCTGTACAACCTCTACATTGAAACTCACTGTGTAACTTGTCAGTTTCTTCCCAGCATGCCTCTGTGCGATCTGTTTTTAGGTGTGTGGGCAGCTGTCCATAATGTTTTGTGAGTGTGCGTGTGTAAAAAAAAGTATTACACGTGATTCGATCCTAGAAGCCGCTGCGTACAGAATCTGGTAGGCGGTTACCCCAATCAATGGGTGCTTAGTCCAAATCGTTCTGATCAAGGCAGTGGGCGCTTACTACAGTAGGAGCTAAAAAAAAAAGGTTCCGGTTCCGTTGCATTAAAATTCCGTTGGCACTTCTGGCAATGTCGTTCCAACGCCGTTAAGTAACAACTCCGTTCAAATGGCGAAGAATCTTATTCTCTTTGAGTTTCAAACTCGTTCATGGTTCAATTAGCTTACTCTCATTTGCACGATCGTTTGCCAGCCTCATATCATCACTTGGTACTCGGGTTTCTTCGTCATTTGGCAGCCTCTCGCTTCTTGACCATGTCGTTCTTCAGTGAAAGGCCTTGATATTAAGTAGTATTTATGGGGCATTGATTTCAAAATCACCTTTTTACCTCCAAAAAGGGGGGTATATACCTGCAGCAGTGAAAGGGTTAAGATTGAATTTTGAAATTCCAATGCATGTTACAGTTATTGGTACTGTGTCAGCATGATGTACCTAGAGTTTCCTAATAATCAAATAAAATTGAACTGTAATTACAAGGTACCATTATGCTTGTACATGTACTTTGCTATTAGTATTTAATAATATTTTGGAGTAAGATTTGTAACTTGCTGCACTAATCTGGTGAAAATACTTTCTATTTAAAATAGCTAAAAACCAACAACAACAACAACAAATGACCCCCAACATGATACTTTCCCCCCACCCACCCCAAACAGTAATCCTGTATGAAACCCTGTTAGCCTATTCTAAATTTGAAGGGTATGCTTAAGAGCATAGCTTTGTCTGAGTTGTGGCTTGGAGTTTAGCTTGGGTGCTTGAAGGACCAGCTTAACACAAGATAAGACAAGTCTTGCCTGCTTAGATTACTCTAGCAAACTTAGCTACTCTTTGGCAAGCTTACAGCCCTTGACTTGTGGGTTCCATGAGAAGTGTTGTTTCAACTTTTCCTCGGCATAGTAATGGTCTAACAGCACAAAAACATCTGTGTCATCACTGATAACTTTGATACTGCAGCATCCAAGGCTTGCCAGATATACTACATGGTGAGCAATGATATCATCTGCGTCTTCATGCATGGTCTTCAATGTCAGGTCTCAGGATTTGCAATCCATTAAATAACCCTGTAGTTATTGGTGTTTTCCCAGTAACTACAAGACTGTTGGGAAGATTCGTTCCGCTGTAGACACAAGTTCATCACAAATCAGTTGTGTGTGTTTTTGGTGACAGAGCAACTTGTTGAGGAGGCAGAGGAGAGCTGAGACACAGCTGATGCTCTCTAGAAACCTGTGCTTTACGAGAGCATCTAGTTCCACTTTTAAAACTGTATTCACAGCAGCAGTCTAATATTACGTGCACTCGAGTGCCACCTTTCAGTTTCCCTTTGACATATTTCACAAAATGTGTGACAAGGTCTTGCACACTTCCCTTGCTTGGCCAATGAACAACCCACAGGATGGCACATCCATCTAAGACAATAGCATCAGGTTGTCCTGTAGCACGAGCTGATTGTTCCACTTGAAGTTAGTTCTTTAGTATTGACTTGGACTTGGCAATACGGCAATCTCTAGTTTTTTTTCCAAACATTGAGGTAGGAACTGGTGCTATTTCATAGCTGAGAATCTGTTCCACCTTAATGAATTCTGCAATACCGCAGTTTACCCGGGAATTACCCACAACACCACTGGAGGATAAAAGAACATAAAATTAATGTCTCGAGAGTTCACGAGGGCCAGGGCCCTAGTAAATATCAGTCCTGAGTCAGTATCCTGTCCATGTTTTCTTCTTGCACTCTTTCATTGTGCATACTCTCTTTTTGAGGGTTTGGTGGAATCCCTCTGGCCAGCTAGCTTCATACCCTTCTGTCTGTGGTTTGCCCAGGTCAACAGCATCATGTACATTTACCTCATCTGAGCATATACGTCCAGAAACTATGTTTACGGGAGCAGATGCTTGACCTGCTGTATTCAAGGGATAAATGCAATGCGTCAGTTTTTCCCTAATGACTAGCCTGTAATTTTTATAATATTTGATCAGTGATGCCAATCCCTCTTTGTGTGGGAGGTGATGTTTATTGATGAGGAATCATTAAAATTGGCCATGTCCTTCATCAATCTGCTACAGGTTCATTGCGCATGGACAGCTTTCTCATCCAGTGTTATTCCAATCAGATAACCTGACCCGTGCCCATAATGCATAAATGTTGTCTCTATGAACATGTCTGTCCATATCCTGTTCCACATTCCTTGTCTGTGGCATTGGACATGTTCTCCCTTCAGAAATCTTTAGGGTTTCACCATATAGCTTTTTTAAATCTCACATAGATTAGGCCATATCTGGTATAGTGAATGTGCCATGTAGCAAAGAAACACATGTATGGTATCATGTTAGTCTCCGCAAACCACATGCTGCACACAAATTACATGATAGCTAATGATTTGGATGTCAATCTTTCACACCTCTTCAGTGGCAGATAAAAGCAAAGGGATATGTATGCTCCACTGTCCAATAGCTTGGTATAGAAGGCTGGTTGCATAGCTCACCTGATAACACATGTTGTTAGTCACCTAGCTCAAATGATCCTACATATTGTCCTAGCTCATCTGATCCTACATATTGTTAGTTACCTAGCTCAACTGATCCTACATATTGTCTTCTGATCCTACATGACCCGAAAATGGAAAACGATAAAATTCTGATTAAAATATGAAACATTCATGTTGATAATCATATGTCGATTTACAGGTGATTGTCAGCTATTTTGGTGGCCATCTTGAATTTCTCAAATTCCTCAATGGTGACCTAGTGGCACCTGGTGGATTATCAATCTGGACCCTTCAAAACTCAAAATCCACTTATGTGTCAAGATCTTCAAAGAATAGGTGTCTGTCAACCGCTGGGTTTATAGAGGTGTTTTTTATGGTAAGTCTTGCTAAGGTAATAGACGTTCTGTAAACTCTTCAACCTTGTAAGCTACCCTGTAAAGTCTCTCTAATGCAAGGCTTGCTAGCTACTAGAGGTCCTGTGAGGGTATTAAAAATGGGGGTCTTTGTTTGGCAAGCCTTAGTCTACACCAGGCTTTACCTAAAACTTTGCTTAGCAAACCTAACCTCTACAAAACTATACAGCAAGACTCGTCTAAGATCTTGTCTAAACTGAGTAGCTATGAACAAGAAGGCAAAGCTACTAGCTAAAACAAGTAGAGCTGAAGGACACTAGTGGGCAGACCAAAAGGTTAGGAAAAGAAATAACTAATCTTACTTCTGTCAGCAATAAACATCTTGAAGGACAAAATTACATCTGGGAAGAAGAAAACAAAGTAGAGCCAAAAAAAAACACTCGCTAGATTTACATCGGGTTGTAATACAACTATATAGCGCCTGCCCCATTTGCATGTGAACGTGTGCACATGCAAATTGGAAATGTAAACTTAACGGCATTGTCGGGATTTTCTGCATTGATTCGGCATTTCTATTTCCTTCGACAACGTTGGAACTGGAAATTTATTTTGGTGACTATACTTTACATCGTGGGCACTTACTAAGCACTCTACAGTAATTCCCTTAAAAGGTAGAGCAAAGATAGATGATATATAATGAAGCAGGTATACATAACTTTTTCCTTGAGATATCTTTCTTTTCCTTCCAAAAAACATGTTTCTGAGAAATCGCCGTTTCAAGTTGGGCTACTATTATATTGGACCACTAGACCATAAGTCTACTTTTTTGCACCTTTGCACTTATCTATTCTTCTGAGTAAATAATTACCACTAGAATACAAGTATCAGATGGAATCTCTTGGAAGGTGGTGCCTCTGAAAAGAGCTGGGGGGGGGGGGAAAGGCTCTGAAAAGCAAATATATGAGCAATCAAACTTTACTGAAACTGAACTAACCTCCTTCCTCAATTTTCAATGTGAATGTAAGTGAGAGCCTGGATAAAATCCACCATTATACTAGAGACTTGTACATCCAAATGTTTTCAAATTTGAAATACAGTTTGTACAGATGTTTAGAAAGGATATAAGCCACAAAAAAATATTGTCAAAAAATTATAAATAATGGCCTTAAGCATGAACACACGAACACACTGGTTGACACATCTTCTGTGGAATAGTTTACCAATTAATCTGTTGTCAATTTTTTTAATTGTTATTATAATGCATGGGGCGGAGTTATTTTCAAATGACCGCCTCATTTAGTACAAGAGCGGGGAAACACCTGAAGCTTGGACTAGAGTTTTAAGAGCTTCAACTATTATTTGCCCTAAGGCAGAGCAGTGTTTTGACTCCCAGATTATGAATACAATCTAGTCTTCCACACTTTAGTGGCCGTTTGGAGTTGTTAGTGCTTCTCGATCTCAAAGAATATCTTCGATATTGAGGCACTGTTTAGCTAACAATCGACTTTTGTGATGCTCTTTCTCTTATAGAAATATGCACAGAGAGTGTAGAAGCTTTACCTGAGCTTAAAGAAGCTCCTAGATGGTGGATAATGCAAAGCACTAGCAATTAAGGTAGGAAAAAGCTGACTACAATTTATTTATTATAATTTTTTTTTTTAATTATCAATTAATATAATCAACTTTGAAATTTTGACCCCAGGACAACTGGGTGGGAGGCATGCCCATGTTAGGCGAGCATAGGGTTCTAAGGGTTAAATTTAGTGATGAATCCAGTTAGCAGAAGCTATCTATGAGATTCAAACACACACTTGACTCATATGTGTGATTGGAAATTCCAATGAATGACAATTATAAAGAATGAGGAGACCAGCATGTTATGTAGGACTACCAAACTGGACCAGATAATCTTCCAGTTTGTTCATTTTAGACTTAAATACACTGCTGGGCTCTTTGCTCGTGAACATTCACTGAAACCAGTCCACCTTTTCTTTCTGGCATATGCTCGTCCACAACTTCTCCACATGCAGCCTGCAGTAAAGCAGCAACCTAAACATTGGGACACCAACAATAACTGCAAGGCAAGGACCCTTTCATATGGGGTGTTCACGTATAAATGTAGCCCAACTTCTCCTTACCCCCTTCCTGCATGGTAGCCTAAGCATCTAATGTTGTAAATACCTTGGATTCGATCCTAGAAGCCGCTGCGTACAGAATCTGATGGGCGGTTACCCACATCAATGGGTGCTTAGTCCAAATCGTTCTGATCAAGGCAGTGGGCGCTTACTACAGTAGGAGCTTAAAAAAAGAGGTTCCGTTTCCGTTGCATTAAAATTCCGTTGTCACTTCTGGCAATGTCGTTCCAACGCCGTTAAGTAACAACTCAGTTCAAACGGCGAAGAATCTTTTTCTCTTGGAGTTTCAAACTCGTTCATGGTTCAATTAGCTTACTCTCATTTGCACGATCGTTTGCCAGCCTCATATAATCACTTGGTACTCGGGTTTCTTCGTCATTTGGCAGCCTCTCGCTTCTTGACCATGTCGTTCTTCAGTGAAAGGCCTTGATATTAAAGCATGCCTCGAAGGAATAGAGGAGCTAATGAAGCTAACCGACGAAACAACTATTTGTTTCCATTTGGGACTTTTTTTAGCGTTTTGAGGGAAAACTAATTTGTCAAAATGGGCACATTAGCTTCCTATTCAACAATATGGAACTGTTTCTACTCTTTAAACGAAAGTAAATCTCTTTTGGTGAGAAATCTCTCTTTTGCGACAAATAGGACGTTTTACTACATTTTGTGGAAAAACTGGCTCAATCTTTTTTTTCAATATTATGGAACTGTTTGCGATACTGAAGCTATTATTATTATTATTGTTATTATTATTATTATTATTATTATTATTATTATTATTATTATTATTATTATTATTATTATTATTATTATTATTATTATTATTGTTGTTGGTTGTTGTTGTTGTTGGTTGTTATTGTTGTTGTTAATATTAATAATATTATTATTATTATTATTATTATTATTATTATTATTATTATTATTATTATTACTATTATTACTATTATTATTATTATTATTATTATTACTATTAGTACTATTATTATTATTTTTAGTATTATTATTATTATTAATATTATTATTATTATTATTATTATTATTACTATTATTAATATTATTATTATTATTATTATCATCATCATCATCATCATCATCATCATCATCATCATCATCATCATCATCATCATCATCATCATCATCATCATCAGCATCAGCATCATCATCATCATCATCATCATCATCATCATCAGCATCATCATCATCATCATCATCATCATCATCATCATCATCATCATCATCATCATCATCATCATCATCATCATCAATCAGCATAAGCATCATCATCATCAATCATCATCATCATCATCATCACCACCACCACCACCACCACCACCACCACCACCATCATCATCATCATCATTATTATTATTATTATTATATTATTATTATTATTATTACTATTATTATTATATATATGTAATTGTTTTATTTACTTGTTTATTATACATTTTTATTTGTTGTCCATTTGATTTTTTGGGTACATGTGATTTTTTATATCCGGTGCATGTGCTAGGTACATGCTGGCACATGGTGGATAGCTAGCTATATAACAGGCTCACGTGAGCATTAGCATTCCATTACTCCTGATGAAGACTAGTGCATCTAGTCGAAACGTCGAGAAATTTGAAGTTGATTATTGAGAAGTTGATTTTAAGAGCTCATATGTAAGGTAACCAAGGTAACTGGTCTGTCAAAATTGAAGTCATGGATCTGGCATAACCATTCGACCGCTGTTCCGTTAGGTGATGAATTAAGCCTCTTAGATGGCAGGAACTTTGATACAGGTAATGAAAGTGATGTAGAAGACGAGCCAGTACAGGCCAAACAGGCCAAACGTGATCCACGTGTTCATGGTGGTGGGATTTGTGGCCGCATCATGCAGGTTCGTGGTGGCCTAGGCGGTGGCAGAGGGGGGCCTGTAAGAGGTCAGAGGGGCCGGCCTCATACTAGAGGATAGGGGCGCAGGCTTGTAAGGGCTCAGAACCACAGGATAAATTGAGACATTGGCCCGAATGACAGTTTTGAGAGCCAAAGCAAATTCCATTCGTTGGTCGCGAGCGACTCAAAGTTAGGCTTGGTGCCAATGCAACTATTGATTAATTCTTCGCCCAGTATACTCACTAACAATATCTTTAGGCATATTGTAGAGGAGACCAACCGATATGCTCAGCAGTTCATCGAGGCAAACCTTGAAAATCTGAAGGATTTCTCCAGGGTTCATGACTGGGTGGACACTACCGTTGATGAAATGAAGACATTCTTCGGTTTACTTGGACTGATGGGTGTTATTCACAAGCCAAGGCTGGACATGTATTGGTCCACAGATGATCTGATAGAAACCCCTATATTCAGGCAAATGATGAGAAGGGATATCTTTCTCCTACTGAAATTCCTACATAATGAGCCCAGAGATGCCGATAGGGACAGGCTGTATGCGATTGAGGATGAGGTAGTAGATGAGGTGGAAGAAGACTCTTCGGTCTTGGTTGAGGAAGTTGTCCTTAATTGGTTAGAGGGAGCTCGCCAGCCAATTCTGGTGCTTACCAAAAGCGAGGAAGAAGTTATGAAGCTAGTTGCTCAGCAGGTGGTAGGTGGTAGCCTGTCGGAGATGAGAAGTAAAGCTGAAAAGCAGGAAGATGTTTATTGTACGGAGAACGGAGTACTAGTGCATGTCATGTTGGTAGATCCTCAAAAGGAGTTGTCCAGAATTGTCGTGCCATCTTGTAGAAGGAAAGATGCGTTGGACATTGGGCACAGAGGGTTAGTAGTTGGACATTTTGCACACAATAAGATGCTTGCCATCCTATCTCACCACTTCACATGGCCTGGCATTAGAAAAGACATTAGGGCATACTGTAGTGCCTGCCCAGAATGTGAAAAGGCAGGGAGGCAGCTACAGCTTAGAGTACCTATGGTAGTTACACAAACCATATCAGAACCTTACCAAAGGATGGCCTGGGATCTGGTAGGAAAATTGGATAAAACCAAACAAGGTCACAAGTATATCCTGACCATTATGTGTATTGGGACCAGATACCCATATGCTATTCCTTTGAAATGGGTAGATGCTGAATCAGTAGCATAGGGTTTATTGGGAGTAATCAGTCACACAGGCACTCCGGTTGAACTCTTGTCAGATCAAGGATCTGTTTTTTCTGGGAAAGGTTATTAAGGAGTTATGTAGGCTCTTGAATATTAAACAGATAAAGACCACAGCTTACCACCCCCAGACCAACGGGATACGAGTGGCTAGAGGAAGCCCTAGGCTATACAATGACCTTTTTCATTAGGCGTTAAAATTTTAGTATGTGGTCAAGGGCGGGTGAAAAATTAATTACGTTGATTTACAATGTAATCAATTTTCCACCCGCGCACTTGACCACGTTCTTACATTTTTATGCCTAATGAAAAAGGTCATTGAATACAGGTACAGCCAGTTACAGCATCAAGCATGGAACAACCCTCATACAGGTATAGCTAGCTACAGCATTAAGCATGGAACAACCCTGCAGGTATCTTTGCAGACCAACTACGTCAACACATGGCTCAGCTGAGACTTTCGCCAGTTGTTTGTCATGGCCAAAGGACCTTCCATGTGCCCTGTGATCTCCAATCTGCCACACATGTTTTTGTATGATGTCATAACAACATAACATTACATCATAGAGGATCTGGTGACAATTTTAGGTTTTAGTGTCTGAGAAATGATAAAAGGATGTCTCTATGTTCTGTCATGAGTAATACAAAGAAGCGCTTATTTTAACCCGCTTTAATATATATGATTTAAAAATAGTATTCATGATTGTCCTATACACATTAGTGAAGGATTCAGAGCAAGCTGGAGGTATATACAGAGCAGCTGAAGCCAACATTAAGGCAGCTAAAGGTCTTTAAAATAAGTAAATAAGTAAACACCGATTGATTTCCTCGATCAGAACACGCATGTTCCATTCACTCCATGAGCTGCCTAGTTGCACATACTATTCAATGTAGGTGGTATGCTCGAACGATTAGAAAGCAATGCACGATCTACCATTTAAGAACACATGGATAACGGTACGCACGAACATTGCAACGCACCGTTGGAACGCATCGTTGTTTAATTTTACCTCGATCTAATATGTGACAAATAGGAATACATGCGCATTCGGGAGGCTAAGTTCTATTTAGGTAGCATTGCAGCAGTGGGCCAATTTAGGTAGCATTGCAGCAGCGGGCCAGTTTAGGTAGCTCTGTCAAATCGATGATGTTCAGAAAATATTTGAGGATACTAGTCCCAAAAGAAGAAAGTCCCACGATGAAGATGCGCCCCAGTAGGTGGATGGCGAAGTGTCGACAGACTTTACCACTGCTAGACACTCCAACTCTGAGATGGTGTAAATTTTCTCTGCCGCTGATAATCTTTTTTTTAAATAGGCCACTGGTCGTTTGATGTCCTCCCGCACGGCTGATAGGACAGCTCCGATGCCCATCATTGAAGCGTCTGTATGAAGTACCAGCTGGTCGTCCTTTCTGGGGAGTATGAGCGTATGCTCGTGGCAAATAACAGAGATTAAATGGTTAATCATTGGCCTTGGATCTTGCATCATATGCTGTCTTGGATTTTTCTTTTTGCAATAGCCACATTGCATGAGCTACTTCGTGTAGAGCTACTAGGGTCTCCCTCAATAGCTGTACTCACACAACCGTGCTTAGCAAGAACTAATTCGTAAGGTGGAAATCCTGTGGCTCTGTATGCCAACAAGCAATACTTTAGGAGTTTGTCCCATTCTCAAGGTCTTTGCCCTGGATCTTACGAATCATACTCTTCAAACAACCATGCCACCGTTAAAACTTCAGCACTTAACAATCTGGAGTTATTTTGGATGAGGTTTTTTGGAACCAGGTTTTTGAGGTACCTCCAATTTAGGGTCTAGTAACTTACCTATAGTTATACCTCTGAAAGATCAAAAGAGAACACACAGAGACCTATCTTTTGAGCTACATATCAAGTCCATACCATGAAGTTTGCAGAATCTACGGAGCTCTAAAGTTGTAACCACAGGAAGATCTCGGGAATTCAGCTGCCGAGGTTTTATGGTAACTGACTTCAGTTATACCCCTGATGGCACTCACTTTATTTTATTTTATCATAATTTTTTTAATTTTATTGAAGCAAACAGAGATGACAAACATTCTGACTCGCCTACTTTATTACGTACCAAATTCTCTTTGATCTCTTCACACCCTAAATCACTTTGCACCCTCGAATAGCTCACTCCCAAGCTCCAGTATTCTGTGAAATAGCTTATGCATTGGAATTGGTTGTGCACTAATCCTTGTTAATTATTGACAACAAAATATGCACATGCTATTGGGTCTAAGTGAGGATGTGTGTGCCCTTTTCACTCTGCAGGTGCTCAGTGAAATAGGCCACGCCTCAGTCTCCTGCCCTCATAATTTATGGTACGGCTGGGTTCTAGCTGTTGAAGGAATAGTTGGCACGTGCACTATTCTAGGAAGTATTGTCTATTGTAGTGAAATTAAAAACTCAAATCTCTCGACTACTACTAGGTATGCCGTTTTCTGTCATTTAAAGCGTAGAAACAGTTCTATAATGTTGAAAACGAAGTAATGTGACCTTTTGACAAAAATGAGAGATTTCGTAAAGTTTTTCAAGACCAATTGGAATAGAGATTTTTCGGTTAAAAATGGAGATTTCACAACAAAAGCCGTTTTCAATTATTTAAAGAGTAGGAACAGTTATATAATGAAGCTAATTTGCCCATTTTGAAAAGAACGAGACAGTTTTTCCTGAAAACGCTCAAAAAGTCCCAATTATAGCAATCTATAACTTTTTTCAGTTAAAAATGGGAGATATCTAACCAAAAGCTGTTATCAGTTAAGAGAAACAGATCCATAATGTTAAAAAAGGACAGTTTTTGTCAAAACGCTCAAAAACTTCCCAGTTGGATCAAAATAGTGTAAAAAGGGGGATTTCACACCAAAAGCCGTTTTCTGTTATTTAAAGAGTAGAAACAGTTCTATAATGTTGATAAGGAAGCTAATGTGCCTGTTTTGAAAATGAATGAGCAATTTTGGACTCAAAAACATCCCTCTTTTGGTTAAAAAGGGGAGATATCCAACCAAAACCCGTTTTCTGTCGTTTAAACAGTAGAAACTGTTTCATAATGTTGAAAAGGAAGCTAATGTGCCCATTTTGAAAAGAATGAGCCAAAAAGAGCTTTCAATTAAAAATAGAGATTTCCGCCTTTTTCTGTCATTTAAAGTGTAGAAACAGTTCCATAATGTTGAAAAAGAAGCCATTTTGAAAATGATTTTGGACAGTTAATGCCCCCCCCCAAAAACCCAATTGGGAGGAGATTTCAAACCTGATTTCTGTCATTTAAAGAGTAGAAGAGTTACATAATGTTGAAAATGAAGCTAATTTGCCCATTTTGAAAAGAATGTCTTGGACAGTTTTTCCTCAAACCCTCAAAAACATCCAAATTTGAGCAAAATATAGCTTTTAGATATAAATCTCACATTTTTAAATTGAAAGATTACAATGGGGACATTTCTAACCAAAACCTGTGTGCTCTCATTTAAAGAGTAGAAACAGTTCCATAATGTTAAAAAGGAAGCTAATATGCCTATTTTGAAAAGAATGAGTGATGTGGGACATTTTCCCCCCAAAACACTCCAAATTGAAGCAAAATAGAGCTTCTTTCGGTTAAAAAGGTGAAATTTCTAATAAAAACCTGTTTTCTGTCAATTAAAGAGAAGAAACGGTTCCGTACTGTTGAAAAGGAAGCTAATTTGCTGATTTTGCAAAGAATGATGAGTGTTTCCTCAAAACGCTTAACAAGTCGCAATTAGAGCTTCTTTCGCCAATGGAGCAAAATAGAGCTTCTTTGGTTAAAAAGGGGAGATTTCCAACTAAAAGCCGTTTAACGAGTAGAAACAGTTCCTTAATGTTGAAAACGAAGCTAATGTGCCCGTTTTGGCCAAATTTTGAGATTTCGTACATTTTTCCTCAAAATGCACAAAACATTTTGTTATATAATGAAGCTATATAATGAAGCTAATTTGCCCATTTTGAAAAGAATGAGACAGTTTTTCCTGAAAACGCTCAAAAAGTCCCAATTATAGCAAACTAGAATTTTTTTTAATTAAAAATGGGAGATTTCCAACCAAAAGCTGTTATCTATCAGTTAAAGAGTAGAAACAGATCCATAATGTTAAAAAGGAAGGACAGTTTTTCCTCAAAACGTTAAAAAACTTTCAAAATAATGTAAAAAGGGGTGATTTCAAACCAAAAGACGTTTTCTGTTATTTAAAAAGTAGAACAGTTCCATAATGTTAAAAAGGAAGCTAATATGCCTATTTTGAAAAGAATGAGTGATGTGGGACATTTTCCCGCCAAAAAGCTCCAAATTGAAGCAAAATAGAGCTTCTTTCCGTCAAAAAGGTGAGAATTCTAATAAAAACCTTTTTATGTCATTTAAAGAGAAGAAACAGTTCCATACAGTTGAAATAGAAGCTAATGTGCTGATTTTGCAAAGAATGACGAAAGTGTTTCCTCAAAACGCTTAACAAGGTCGCAACTAGAGCTTCTTTCGCCAAGGAGCAAAATAGAGCTACTTTGCATAAAAAGGGGAAATTTCCAACCAAAAGCCGTTTAACGAGTAGAAGCAGTTCTATAATGTTGAAAACGAAGCTAATGTGCCCATTTTGACCAAAATGAGAGAGTTCGTACAGTTTTTCCTCAAAATGCTCAAAAACATCCCTCTAGAGATTCGGTTAAAAAGGGGAGATTTCTAAACAAAAGCCCAAAAGGTAGATACAGTTCTATAATGTAGAAAGGGAAGCTAATGTGCCCATTTTGAAATGAATGAGCTAGTTCAGAATTTGTTTTCGCAATTATGCAAAATAGAGGTTAAAAAGGGAAGATACCGTTCCATAATGTTGAAAAGAAAGCCATTTTGAAAAGAATGAGTGATTTCAGACAGTTTTTCCTCAAAACGCTAAAAAACATCCCAAATAGAGATTTCACACCCGTTTTCTGTAATTTCAAGTCGAAACAGTTGCACGTTGTAGAAAAGGAAGCTATTGTGCCCATTTTGTATAGAATGGGACTGTTTTTCCTCAAACCCACAAAAACACCCCAATTGGAGCAAAATAGATCTTCGGTTAAAAAAAGGGAGATTTCTAACCAAAAGATGTTATGTCATTTAAAGAGTAGAAACAGTTCCATAATGTTTAAAAGGAAGACAAAAATGGACATTTTTTCCTCAAAACGTCCAAACTTCCCAATTGGATCAAAATGGTGTAAAAAGTGGTAATTTCACACCAAAAGCCGTTTTCTTTTATTTAAAGAGTAGAAACAGTTCTATAATGTTGAAAAGGAAGCTAATGTGCCGATTTTGAAAAGAATGACGAAAGTTTTTCCTCAAAACGCTCAACAACGTCGCAATTAGTGCTTCTTTCGGCAATTGGAGCAAAATAGAGCGGTTAAAAAAGGGGAGATTTCCAACCAAAAGCCGTTTAACGTGTAGAAACAGTTCCATAATTTTGAAAAAATTCCAATTTGACATGAATGAGCTATTTTAGACAATTTTTCCGCATAACGCTCAATAACGAACCAATTGTAGCAAAATAGAGGTTTAGAAGGGGAGATTTCTAAACAAAAGCTGCTTTCTCTCATTTAAAGAGTAGATACAGTTCCATAATGTAGGAAGCAAGCTATAGTTATACCTCTGAAACAACAAAAGAGAGCACACACAATTTTGAAAGGAATGAGCTAGTTCAGAATAATTTTTCGCAATTATGCTTCATTCGCCAAATGGATGGTTAAAAAGGGGAGATTTCCCAACAAAAGCCGTTTTCGGTCGTTTAAAGAAAGAGTAGAGACCGTTCCATAATGTAGAAAAGAAAGCTAATATGCCCCTTTTGAAAAGAATGAGTGATTTCAGACAGTTTTCCCCTCAAAACGCTAAAAACATCCCAAATAGAGATTTCACAAAGTCTAAACAGTTCCATAATGTTAAAAGGAAGCTAATGTGTCCATTATGTAAAAGTATGGGACAGTTTTTTCTAAAACCCTCAAAACATCCCAATTGGAGCAAAATAGAAATGGGAGATTTCTAACCAAAGCTGCTTTCTGTCATTTAAAGAGTAGAAACAGTTCCATAATGTTGAAAAGGAAGCTAATGTGCCAATTTTGAAAAGAATGAGCAGTTTTTTCTCAAACGATCATAAACGGCACAATTAGAGAATAAAAACTTAGTTTTCTGTCATTTAAAGAGTAGAAACTGTTCCATTATGTTACAGAGGAAACTAATATGCCTGAATGAGTGTTTTGTGACCGTTTTTCCTTAAAAATGTCCAAATTGGAACAAAATTCTTTCGGTCAAAAGGTGATAAAAACCTGTTTTCTATCATTTAATGTGTAGAAACAGTTCCGTAATGTTGAAAAGAAGCTAATGTGCAATTTAGATAAGAATGAACGATTTTAGAAAGTTTTTCCTCAAAACGCTCGCAATTAGAATAAAATAGAGCTTCTTTCGCCAATTGGAGCGTAATAGAGCTTCTTTCGGTTAAAAAGGGGAGATTTCCCGTTTTCTGGGTTTAAAGAGTAGAAACTGTACAAATCTCTAATTTTTGTAAAAATGGTGGAACTGCTACTCTTTAAATGACAGAAAACAACTAGCAAAATAGAGCTTCTTTCCGGTTCAAAAGGTGAGATTTCTCAGAAAAGGCAGTCATTTAAAGAGTAGAAACAGTTCCATGTTGAAAAGGAAGCAATTTTGAAAAGGAAGCAATTTTGAAAAGGAAGCAATTTTGAAAAGAAAGCGATTTCAGATTTTTCTTAAAAACGCTCAAAAACATCCAAATTGGTCAAAATAGAGCTTCTTTCGGTTAAAAAGTGGATATTTCTAATCAAAAGCGTTTTTCTCTCATTTAAAGAGTAAAAACAGGAAAAAGAAGCCATTAGTTACAGTTTTCCCTTAAAATGTCCCATTTGGAGCCACCTAAGGCCGATTTCAGTCATTTAAACAGTAGAAACAGTTCCATAATTTAGAAAGGGAAGCTAATCTGCCCACTTTTAAGCGATTTCGGACAGTTTTACCTAAAAACGCTCCCAGGTTAAAAAGTGGGAGATTTCTAACTAAATGCTGTTTTCTATCATTTAAAGTGTAGAAACAGTTCCATAATGTTAAAAAGGAAGCTAATGTGCCCTGAATGAGCGATTTCGGAACAAAACGCTCCCAATTGGAGCAAAATAGAGATTGTTTGGTTAAAAAGAGATTTCACACCAAATACCATTTTTTCGGTCATTTATAGGGTAGAAACAGTTCCATAATGTTGAAAAGGAAGCTTATCTAGCTCTACATCTCATTGGAGAACTGTTTCTAGTCTGACATGCATACCACTACCTTCACGAGAACTCCCTTCTTTTGCTAGATGTATATCGTTCTCAAAGGTCCTTTCCCACTAGATTAGTTGTGTTGGTTCCATTCATACTCTGCAATAGAAGACTTGCATGCAATTTTATAGTTTTTCATTCAGGTCTCAAACATCTTTCTTGTTTCACTGTTGTACATTTTTTCACAACTGTAGAGAATCCTGTACAACACAAAAGATTTCATGGCGGTGTGCATTTTATGAGACCCTGGATAATCAAGCCCCAAATTTAATTATTCCAAACGGAAAAAGCGAATTGAGATTATTTCATATTTGCTAAAAAAATTTCATATAACATTAGAAAAAGTTCTTTACACTGGATAAACTGTGGTTGTGAAGAAAAAAAATTGTATTTTCATCATAAATGTCACTTGCTGATCAAATTATTAGACTGTATCAACTGTAGCATTACCACATTTGTAATACCAATAATTTGTTCTTTACATGATATTGATCCTTATGATAATTATGTTAAATTGACAAAAACATTTATCTCCAAGCCACCAGACAGCACTCCAAATTGCAAAGAAACTTGAATAATCTCACCTAAGTAATAAGGTGCATTGATGAATCCATCTATACATATATTTATATATATATGAAAAATATTATAATTCTTCAACTGCACTCACTTCAAGTTAAAACTCTTTGCCCAAGACATTTGTTGCTAATATAGAGGGGTATATCCTGAGATCCTGTTTTTTTAATTATAATATTCCAGTACAGTGCTACAGATAATTAACTGCTGCTTTTAATTAGATTTTTTGTGCACCAAAATTGCCTAATTTGTTTGGTTGTTTTCAAATTTTTTTATCAAATTTGGACAAACTGTACTTAATTTCATAACAGGACCTGGAAAGGGTCTCTAGTGGTCTCAAATTGTACTCGAATCTTGCTGACTTTTTAAAAACCTCAATGTAACATTTTTTTATATAAACACTGTTTTAATTCATTTATACCAACATATTATAACATACTTTATAGTTGGAGTGATTTTCCTACCAGGACCTCAGGAGATGTGGAGCAGTGGATGGGATTAGCATGACTTGGAGGCCATGGGGTTCAAAGGTTTAAGCTCTCTACTATGTCTACTAATTCTTTTCATCCCAAATGGAAATCACTGTGACATTGGGCCAGGCAAGTACTCCAACATTTAGTGGAGCAGAGATTTCAAGAGCGCTATTTTCACGAATTTCGTCATTAATTATGGTAATGTTGTAACAAAATCTCTGGCTAATCGAATATTGTAAAAATTGAATATTGTCAAAGCAGGTCCATTGAAGTCTTTATTATCATGACACAAAAATTGCAGTATTTAAATTAATATTCCATTATATATTTTTTTATCATGCATAATTTATGTTCGTAACCTTGTAACTTCACATGTATAAGATAGACCTGGGAGGACCAGTCGGGAAAAAGGGTATTTTGTTCTATGAAAGATATTTGTTACTATTGATGAATTTAGTATTAAAAAAAGTAAAATCTATTTAAATATTTTTGTAGTCAAGAACACTACACACACACTGGATTAATAACAGTAAGAACATTCTAGAACATTTAGGTCATGCAATTAACACTGAACTGTGAGGTCATTTCCCCGTCTGATCTCAGAGTATGATTTTGACTTATATCGCAAGTTTGAAATACTTTTTGTCAGACTTGCTAGAGTGTGTGCTGTTTTCATACTCTACCATGAAATTATTCTCAAAGATAAATTGGTGTAATATTCCTCTGACCATCCTTACTCAACCGTGGTTACATTGTCGTAGTCAGCAGGATTGTGTCTGAATCTGAGACAAGAGAAATGCTAAGTCCATCATCATTGTACCTGATGCATTCAGTGGAGAGGGGAGTTGGGAACAGTGGAGTTTTCTTTCACCAAAGTGGCAGCAGTAAACGAGTGGGGTTGCTGCAGCGGCTGAAGGTATGGCTTACTGGTAAAGCCTAGACAGCTTTCCAATTACTTCCGATAGATACCCAAGACAGCTACGATGCCACTACAAGGGCTCTGAAGGAGCGGTTAGAGCCACTCAGTCAACAGTCTCGTTACCAGGATGAGCAGCGAACCACACAACAGCAAATAAATGAGAGCTGGGCGGATCGCACCAACAATGTGAGTGCTTGCAGAGGAGGCTTACAATGACCTGGAGGACAAATCAAGAGAGAGGGGCTCACCTTGAATGCTTATCTGGCTCTGTTAAAGAACCCTCAAGTCACATTTGTTGCCTAGCAGAGACATTGGATGCATCTATAGCAGCCATCCTGGAGTTAGAGTTCTACCTGCATCCAAAGATGACATCCGTAGACAATGGAAGCTGCCCCAATGGGAGAAGAACTGAGGCAGGCAACCATCAATGCTGTGAGTCAGGTTTCTAAAGATAAGTTAGTTGCTATGTTGGAGAAACTTACAGATCGATTTGACAAACTGAAAGCATCCTATTTACAAAAATAGCAATCTCAGGAGCAGTCCAATCTTATCACGGAGGCGAAACCTCAGCAGCGATGCCAAAAGGGCTATAGGAGAAGTCAAAGAGGCCAAGCCACATGATTACAGCCAGCCCTTGTTTGCTGGATCTGTGGCAGACCAGGTCACCTCGCAAGACAATGCCGATTTGCTGATCAGCAACAGGAAGGAAAACAAAAACCTGCACCACGACTCAGATGTAGGAGGGTAATGGAAATACATTTCATTTACCATACGTTATTTCATTAGATATACATACCTACAGGAGGTTACAGCATTGAGGTCTGGTGGATGGTATGCCACTCTCTCTTCTTGTGGACACAGGAGTGGCAGTGTTGCTAGTATGGAAAGAGACAGTGGATGAGATACACTCAACCTTGAACAGAATATTGGAATCCTGGGTTGAAAGACAACTCATGGGAGTTGATGGAATGCCTCTTGGGTGTATGGAGCTGCAGAAGTGGACTTCACGCTGGGACACAAGGCAAATCGAAGTAAGTTTATTGTAGCGAGTCCTCTAACTATTCCAGCAATTCTGGGTGCAGATTTTCGGACACAATATAAAGCCCAAATTGATTTTGGCAAAGGCCAGCTTAAAATTGTTGGTTGTACCCCATTGGTTTTAAATCCAGGACAGAGTAAGGAGAAGAGTACATGGCTGGGCATAGTAAAGTTTCCCGAACCCTTGGAATACTACCTTATTTGGAGCAAGTATGTATGGCTGAGATTTCAGAGCCGATACCTAAAGAGGTTTGCATTATGGAAGGTCTTAGTGATACAAAATTACCAGTGCCTTGTTAATCCTAAGGGAAACAAATTTCCGATAAATTTGTTGAACCTGAGCCCTAACAAGGTTAAGGTATCTACTTGTATGGTTGTGGCCCCAATACAGTCTTCAGGAGACCGCTTGCAAGATAGTGTGGCAGTGTTTACTGATGGTGATAACACTCTGACCCCTGCAAAGGTTAGTTGCTTGAAACTTTGGCATGCAATGTAGGTGTCAATATATCAGACCAATGGAGAGAGCAATTCCTTGGGTTGTTAGTGCAGTATGCTGGGTTGTTTGCCGAGTCAAAGTTAGATAACTAGCCATGACTTACCCACATACAAAGATGTGCGTAGGCTTCCACCACAATGAAGGGAAGCAGTGCGAGAACTTTGACAGGCATGCTTGGAAAAAATTTTAATTCACCCCTTCAGTACCTTGGGCATCCCCAATAGAGCTAGTTGGGAAGAAGGATGGCAGATTCAGTTTCTGCATGGACTACCATAAGGTCACACACAAGAATGCATATATTTTGCCACGGAGAGATGACACCCTACACACACTAGCTGCCTCTCAGTGGTTTTCAACCCTTGATCTACTAAAAGCAGTAACTGTCGGGTAGAAGTTGCAAACAAGGATAGGCCTGATGTTAACTGATGGGAATTGCCAAAAAATGAACCACTCCGTACCACCCTCAATTCGATTGACTCATTGAGAGATTCACATGAACTCTACTCAATAACCTGGCATCTGCAGCTACAGACTATCCATGCCACTGGCAAGATCACCTTCGACCATTATAATTATATGGCTTACAAAAGTAGTGTACACTACAGTACTGACCATGCCCCCTTTTCTCTGAAGTTTGGTCATCAAGCAAGGATGCCTATTGATGTGGCTTTTGGTCCACCACCTGCAACCACTGAAAAGTCCTCCACCTCCGACTTTGCTAACCAACTCAGAAAGTGACTCGAGGATTCTTAACATAGAGTACAGAAGAATCTTGGACAGGCACTGGATCACCAAAAATACCTTCACGACAAGAAAGTTCATGGTGATCCCTTTAAGTCTGGTGATCTTGTGTGGCTCCACTCAATGTTTCCACCCAGAGGTTGTCATTGGAAATTTCACTGGCCATTGACTGGATCATACCAAATCATCCAGAACCTAGCTGACACTGTCCATCCTATCCAGAATACAAGCTCTCGTCATCGTCGACCAGTGGTTCATTTGATTCACCTCAAGCGCTGCCCAGAAGACATTCGCCTTCCTCCCAAACTGAAACCCAATCTTATATCTCCACGGCTATCCCAGAACCATCCATTACCTCCTGGGAGACACCTGGCCGATGACAACATTCTTTCCCTACCTATGGCCCCACATTAACCCTGTTGGAAACATAACCCTCCACAATGTCTCCTATCATCACACAACTACTAAATCTGGGACGGATTTCTCGTTAGAGAGGAGCTGAGTAGTCGAGGTATCAAGAACACTCTACACCCAAACACTGGATTAATAACAGTAAGAACATTCTCAAAAATGTAGGTCATGCAATTAACACTGAACTTGTACCTGTCTGATCTCAGAGTATAATCTTTGAATTGTATCACATGCTTGATGCACTTTTTATGAGACTAGCTAGGAGTATGTGCTATGCTGTGACGATGAAACTGTTCTCAAAGAGAAATTGATGTAATATTCCTCTGTCCATCCTTACTCAGCTGCAGTTACATTTTCTAAAGAAGCATAATCTTGTCACAATAATTTAAAGCGTAAATATTCAACAAAACCAGACATTACTTATATATAATTTCCATATATATATATATGAATGGGCATGGGTGGGTACTTAACTAATAAAAACTTAGAAGAATAAAATCAGCTATGAATTGATCTCAATGCTTGTCACTGGAATGGAAATTGTATTGAACATGTTGTACGGTTTTATCATATTATCAAGTTGTATTGTATCATTGCCAGATAATAACAAAATGAAGCAATAGAGCTCGGAGAGCAACATATTGTGAAACCGTGACCTCTCAATAGATCAGCAAATAATATATCAGCTTCAACATATGCACTAAACACATTGACAAATAATGTCTTAGTTTTGTTCCACAGAATATATATAGTAGTGAGGCTGCTATATATATATATTAACATATGAAGTCAATATGCATTATCACCATTTTAGATGTCTCTTTTGCTACCACCACTGCTTAATACTTGTCTTTGTTTGAAGAGTGATGATCTCTACAGTGATTGAATGTGCCACCTGCATATCATCCTCAAGATTGGTTATCCTACAACAAACTTCCAGTATGTCTGCAGATTCATATACCGAATACTCTGTCTCTTCAAATCCATATGCAACTTCTATGATAATAATTATAAATGCCAGTAATAAATATTCAATTTAACAGATTGTCCATTATTTATCTGATATACATATAATGTCATAAAACATTCCTCAGTCTTTTTTAAACCTTAATCATACTAATATATTCAAATAGAAATGCAAGTATGTATCAATTAGTATTTAATATATTTAAGATTGAACTCCACAGAAAAGAAACATGCAGGACATGCCAATACTTCATCCCTATTAATTAACTCCCTTATGGCTATGAACTGATATATAATTAACATGACCCAGATTGCCATGGTCATAAATGCTCTAGAAGTTCCTTCCATAACAAATGGAAGTAGTCATCTGTGGACTATCTTCTTTGGGCCTAACAGATGAGTCCGATTAAACGCCGTAAGCGCCATATGGCGCGAGACCTTACATCCTTCGCCACACAAAAATATATAAAATGAACCGTTACGAGCTAACAGCCCCGGTTGGGTTCTGCACATGCCTAGTAGACTAGAGAACGTCACAAAAATGATTATTTCCGGTTGATGCATCGTGCAACAAAAATCCTGCGGTTGAACGCCATTTTTGTTGGTCGAGCCTTTTTTTTAAACTGCTCAAAGATGCTCTCCTCTGAGGACGTTATTTCTCAACTTTTAGCCGACGATTCTGGCGATTCTGGGTCAGATTCATTTGGGGAAGAAGGTGAAGACATCTATGCATACCGAGGAAACACTCTGGATCCAGTTGCTCTAAGAGAAGAGGCGCGCTTGGATGGACTTCTCGATTGTAAGTTTCTTCTAACCTTAGCGCTTCATAGCCTTTTTTACCATAGTCAACTGAGAGTGTACTATTGCCAAATACTAGCTTATTCTGTTGGTATTCCAAATTCAGACAGGATAGTTATAGAAAAAAGTTATAGCTAAGAGTGTAGGTTTGAGTTGTTGATTTTCATTTGAATTTGAATTTTCAAATGTTGACCACAAACTTGATATATATATATATCTTGTTTTTCCCACCCTCCCCACTACTTTTCCTACAGCATCAGATGATGAGAGTGGAGGAGATGAGGCATCTATGACTCCTTTTGTTACATTGGAGGATGAGGAAGCCTTGCCTGAAGTCTCTACAGGGCGTGGGAACACGACTGGTGCTGGAGTTGTGCGAGGGAGAGGCGGGCGAGGGAGTACTGGCCGAGGGAGAGGTGGGCGAGGGAGTACTGGCCAAGAGGGAAGCAGCTCAAGTGGTAGTGGAGTCGTAAGTGTTGCTAGTGGTCCTCCAAAAGGTGTTGCTAGTGGTCCTCCAAAAGGTACTGCTAGTAGGCGGGCCAGAGGTTATAGGCGTGTGCGAGCATCTGGAACTGGTTCTGTCCGAGCATCTGGCACTGGTTCTGCCCAAGCATCTGGCACTGGTTCTAGGCTAACTGAGGTCACAGGTAAGTGGGAAATAAAGGAGCCAACTCTTTTGAAATTGGACTATACAGCAACAGCTGGTCCAACTTCTTCATTGCTTGGTGCATCAAGTACATTTTTAGATGCATTTTACCTTTTTTTTACTCTTGAAGTGTGGGAACTCCTAGTAGCAGAGACGAACAGTTACGTTTCTAGGATGGCTAGTCTCTCCAGGCCATGGGTAGATACTAATATAGAGGAAATGAAAGCTTTTGTAGGAATGTTGATAATAATGGGAGTTTCCACACTTCCATACTTAGAATTGTACTGGTCCACTAATCACTCGGATTTGTCTGGATCTTTGGTTCGTAAAGTAATGCCTAGGACTCGGTTTTTGGAGCTAATGCGTTATGTACATGTAAATTCTATTGATGGTTTGTTGGTTACAAATTTGATAGAAGCTTGTTTATTGAATTCATTTATTTTGTTTTCTTCTGTCCGAGCTCCAATATCAGTAAGGAAGGGTAATTATCTAGAAGCTAGGATTGTTCTAGCTAAATCTTTGATTGGTTCTTTCTCTTCTTGGCAGCGTGCAGGTCAACGTTGTAGTCAGGCAAATAGTCAGCTAGATCGCCTCAATTTAAAACTAGGTCATTTCCCACAGTGCTGTGCAAAGAAGCGCTGTGTAGTTTGCATTAGTAAAGGTGACAGGCATAAGGCAAGGTCCCAGTGTTGTTTTTGTAAGGTTCCTTTGTGTGGTGGATCAACAGGCCGTGACCGTTTTCGTAATACCATACCTTGGTGGACTATCAGTAATGTTTATGCACCCCCTGCTCCTTTCTGTGCTTCTCTCTTGTTCCCTGCTCCTTCGTCTACTTCTCTCGTTCCCTGTCCCTTCGTCTACTTCTCTCGTCTCTCCAGTATTCAAGTGTTATTCTTATCCTGGTATCTCATGTTTGTGTAGAATAAAAACATGGTGAAATATCATGCCGGAGACCAAGCTATACCCAAGACTGAGCAAGTTCTACTCTACCCGTGACAGCAAGACCGGAGCTCTACCCAAGACACTCCCTTACATAATTGTGTTTTATATTATGGTTTTATTCTAGTATGTGTTAGCATTTTCACTCTCTTATAATTTGTTTTTTGTATTATTATGTGTTAGCATTTTGATGGGGAAAACAACCCACTGGCTTTGCAGCTGGTAGAGGGTTTGTAAATAGATGCTCCATCTTGTGTTGGCATTATAATGTGTGTATAATAGTGTGAAAATATGAAAATATTCACCCCCAAGAAGATGACAAGGTTTTATAATGCTGGTTAGTTCTGCCCAGTTGGTAAGGAAGGCTCGATTTTTTTACAGGAAGTAGAGCTATCATGTGGCTGAATATGACCCAAGTTTCATGGGTGGAGTCCCTGCAGAACGGAAGATATAAAAATAATAAGTAAAATACCTCGTAAATTCATGAATTATTTGCCCGCGGGTACTAGGAATACGGCGTGCAATCGGTTAATACTTGTCTTTGTTTGAAGAGTGATGATCTCTACAGTGATTGAATGTGCCACCTGCATATCAACCTCAAGATTGGTTGTCCTACAACAAACTTCCAGTATGTCTGCAGATTCATATACCGAATACTGTCTCTTCAAATCCATATGCAACTTCTATGATAATAATTATAAATGCCAGTAATAAATATTCAATTTGACAGATTGTCCATTATTTATCTGATATACATATAATGTCATAAAACATTCCTCAGTCTTTTTTAAACCTTAATCATACTAATATATTCAAATAGAAATGCAAGTATGTATCAATTAGTATTTAATATATTTAAGATTGAACTCCACAGAAAAGAAACATGCAGGACATGCCAATACTTCATCCCTATTAATTAACTCCCTTATGGCTATGAACTGATATATAATTAACATGACCCAGATTGCCATGGTCATAAATGCTCTAGAAGTTCCTTCCATAACAAATGGAAGTAGTCATCTGTGGACTATCTTCTTTGGGCCTAACAGATGAGTGTAGCCACTACAACTACAGCTGTTATTAGGTAGCAATAGCTTTCTTGTGGTGCTTGAGTGCCTTGCAGAAATTAGGCTATTGACATAATTATATTGAAAGTTGCGTAACTAGCCTTAAGGCTGGTTCACAATATGTCACTGGGTCCTGCGACACGGGCGACGCGACACGTTGCGACCCTTTTTTAATATTCAACGACATGGTGTCGCGGCTTGTCGCTAGAATAGACTCGAGTTCTATTCCTGCGACAGTCGCGTGGTTTTTCACACCTTTTTCGATCTCATAGCGGGCATGGAGTGGGCACTGTTTAGAGCTAAGTTGTTGCGCAGGACTGTTCGCAAGGAAGAGATGAACGAAGAGAAGTTGATAGAAGCTGTGAGGAAGTATTCGTGCTTGTGGGAAGTATCTTCCAAGTCTTTTAAGGACATAAGGGCGAAGGAAAATGCCTGGAAGAATGTTGCGACCGAGGTATATAATGGTTTGTAATGGTTGGGTGAAATGGTTAGCTTATAAAGTCAAGAGCATGTTCATTCACAGGTTGGAGAGGTGACTGTGCAAGATTGCATTAAAAAATGGAAAAACCTCAGGGATGCATTTGTGAGGGTATTGAGGAAAAATAAGAAACAGAAGAGTGGAGACAAGGGCCCCAGCTATACATCGAGATGGCCCTATTTCAACATCCTGCTATTTTTGTTGGATACTGTTCGACACAGGGAGTCCGTGAAATTTTAGCTACATTATAAATTTTTGACTACCATTATTTTTTTCTTTCTAGAACATTCTCAAATTTCGGACAAGCGGAACCCGTTGATGAAACGGAATCGGAGGAAGTGATGGACAATAGGCAAGATTTGAGTAGTGGGAGGGAGACAGAATATATGTTCATATCTCATCATGTTGTTAGCGTTATTATTTTTAGGTTGTTGGTGCTGGAGGATGATAGGCCTGTGTCAGTGATGTGTGATTCTCCCCCTCCCTCTCGTACTTCCTACACTCCACAGCCAGCCACTTCGCGTGCATCATCTCCTTCGTCATCCAGCACTCGGGGGCGGAACAAGAGGAAATGAGTGACAACCAGGGATGAAGATGGTGATGAGGCACTTTTACAGTCCTTAAAAGAGATACAGGAGAGTGCTCGCAATAGGCTAGCCAACATAAACGATATGGACTTTAATTTCGGACTTGAAGTGGCTGGGCGGTTAAAAAGGCTCACACCTCGCCAAAATGGTCTTGCCAAAATAAGGATAGAACAGGTACTCTTTGACATAGAATTTGAACCAGAAAATCCCCCCTCCCATCATTCTTATTATGGGACTGAATATTGAACAGTGTGCCCTTGTATTTATATATACACGTTGCGTATTGAATTTTTTTAATGAACAAGATATGAGATATGAGAATATGTATAGCTCTAGCTTGCAATAAAAGTTTTAGTTTAATCTGTGTACATGATTGTACTGCCAAGAAACTTCTCCCACACTTGTCAAGTAATCCTTGAACTGTTTTCTTACATCTGCGGCAGATCTCGAATACCTGTTGAAAATACAGATAAGGGTAAAAAAATTGTATTTGCATGACAATGTGCATGGTAAACCTGATTACCTGTTGCTGCCAGTTCTTGAAACAGATGGCATACTTATGGATGCTTCCTCGTCCGCCCTCCATCCTCCTCTTATCAAGTTTCCTTCCCCATCCTCCCCGTCAATATACCCAGGTGGACAGTACAACAATGATTCTGTTGTTCTTAAAAAATTGTGGAGAGCAATTGAGGCCTTAGTAAAAATCACCACATTCTCTCGCTTTGCAATGATGGGTCTCCTGAATAGTCTCCACCTAAACAAACCCAAATCAAGTTATAATTGATGCCATATGATAATTAATACAAGATGATATATACCTTGCAGCCAGTATTCCAAAACTGTTCTCAATTATCCTCCTAGCTCTGCTGAGCCGGTAATTAAACACAGCTTGGTGTTCTGAAAAGAAAATAATAAAAGTCACATGTACTAGCTATCTATCTATATATTATTATTAGAGTACCAGGAAGATTACGACCAGGGTATGGACGCAAAAGGTAATTACGGAGTGGAAATGCTTCACTCCAACTAAAACAAATGGCATTTGTGGTCCTGATGTTCCAGGCAAAGGGAAAGGGTCGGGCAGCACCAGCGAGCCATCTTCAAGAGTGCTTCCAAAACTCGAGTTTGAAAAAACACCTCCATCACTCCAACCTCTTCCAAGTCAATCAAGGTGAACCTTTAAAAACAAGTAAATTAAAAAAAACAGTAAAGATTAAAAAAGACGAACGTAATTAAAGTTTTGGCTTACCTGTAATGTGCATCGCAAACAGCAAGCAAAACCAAGGAGAATGTGCCCTTATAGTTGTAGTACATGGGGACCCACTATTTTTAGGTGCCTGTATTACAATATGCTTCCCATCAATGGCTCCTAGTAGAGCAAAATACAACAACAATACAATTGATTGATTTGATAAAATTGTTTGAAACATACCAATGCAATTAGGAAAGTTCCATTTCATCCAAAAATCACAGCTGATCCCTTTCCACTCTGCCGCAGATGATGGTGCCTTCACATATTCACTCCCCAACACATTCCATAGAACCTCACAAGTCTCCCTTAAGATCGAGCAGACAGTAGATCTGCCCAATCGAAAATTGAAAGACAGAGAGACCTGGAAAATATTATTACACAAGTATCAACATTTCTGACACCAATAAAACATTACTTGTGAGTTTCCAGTGGCTAAATATCGGATTGTAAGAGCAAGTCTTTCAGCTGCTGAAACCTTTGCTCTCACACTGCTGAAATAACCCCGGTGACAGAGGAGTGGACTGACCTCCTATAATAGTGCATAGAATATTTCAGTTTAGCTAAACTTATATTTATTTTTACCTTCTGCAAAAGTTTGTCAAATGTCTCTTTTGACATCCTGAGGTAGGAAAAGTGGCTGTGTGGGTCATGCAGTCTCATTTCTTGAAGGAGGTTGTGGTACTCCCCCTGCTGGTACATCATCCTCTGGATTGGTCGTACCCACATTCTTCTACACCTCCTCCTCCTTCTTCTACGCCTTCTCCTCCCAACAGCAGAGCAGACTGCAAATCTTCTTCTTCAGAACTGTCCATAGCGAGGATAGCGCGCAAGGATAGTGTGCGTTATATTGAATTTAATAAATGGGTGCGGTCTACAACGCGGTAAAGTGCTAGCGGTCGCTCAGTTGTCGCTCAGTTGTCGCTCAATTGTGAACAAGCAACGTCCTGCGACAAGCGACAATTGCGACACGGTGCGACATCGGGCGACATATTGTGAACCAGCCTTAATGGTGGGTTTGGTTAAAAAAATCATGTAGACTTCTTTCTTTGACCAAGTCTAGACCTGTCCATAATGCAGCTGCACTATATAACTAACATTTCTGTGGCTCAAGGAACCATGTTAGCTAATCAAATACCAAGTTCGAATATGTTGACTTACTTCTTTGGACCTAGCCTAGACAAGTGGAATAGTTAGATCTACAGCTGAGCTATAGCTTCCTCACAGGCACTCCAGTGCTGTATTTAAATACAAGGTTGCTAACTCCAGTGCTGTATTTAAATACAAGGTTGCTAACCAAAGTTCTTAAGTTTGGTTGTGCTAGTTGACAACAAATCTACTTAGTTACCATATTATGGCACGCTAAGATACGCATGCAATCTGAATCTTTGGCAGCTGGACCAAATATAAAATAGGTAAAGGGTCTTCTGGGCAATTTTTTGCATCAACATATTATTTAACGTTTTAATATTTGTTTAGTACTTCATAAAGTTTTCTCTATGGCCAGTATTTGATTATCAGACACACACAACAAACATAACTAAATAATGCATAACGAAATCTATAGAGGGATGTTGCTTTAGTAATAGTCTGAGCTAGAGTTAAGATGATTTAACATGGTAAAATTTTGTAATCATGGATTTACCTACATCACCCAAGATAATGATATCTGCTGAAGCAGGAGCTAAGCTCACATGTGACTCAAATAGGGTTTAATATTTCTAGGCTTGCAGACAAATACTCACGGCTAAATAATCCACCAGCGTCAAGCTTATATTTACTATAGCATGCAGTCTTGCATATCCATTTCTACTGAGGTCATTCAGATAGTCGGACGAAACTGAAATGAAAGTGATATGAAAATGGTAAAATTTGAACTGTGTCCGATATATTGGACCAAACATATCCTTAATTATTCTCAACTATAGATATCTTGGTAAAAAATATTTAAGTCGTGTAGATTATGATACTGAAAAGTCTTATTTGTAGCATATGCACTAATTTTAATAGTCACTAATGCATACACAAATGAGAAAACACCCATGCATAAAACAAAATTCCAAAATTCTCCACAATTTTGCCATATTAAAGAAACGGATGGAGATATTTCTTTACAGAGATTTGAAAGAAGGACATATCCATCTCTGACCAGCTTCTTTGGAGGCACTAGTTATCTCTAAGCATGTTGTGCAATTTTTCAGTCAATTAAACCATTTACTGCACAACTGCTCCAAATTTGATCATGACAAGGCTAACAATACAGATTGCAACCATCAAGGTTACCTTGCATTCACAACATATGGTGTGTTCATGAATCTCTGACTGGGAGCTCTGAGAAATGTATCTAGGATGTGGAAGTCTTACAGCAGAGTTACTGATCTTGAATAATGAATGAACACTAGTCAATAAAGACTATTCATAATAGTATAATTATATAGATTTCAGTAGGGATTATAGTGTCATATCTGCTACTACATTGTAGTCATCAGATCAGCCAATAGATTTTCACTACATACTATGAATTACTTACAAAATCATGGTACAACAGTAGAACACAAATTGATATGAAATAAAGCATGTTACTAATATTAGATTCACAATATTCCACTGTTGATTAGATTTGATTATGAAATATCCCTTGACTTTCTATTTTATGGAAGACTTGACATTGACTCTGGTTCACCACTTGTCAGGGAGATCAAAAGAAATACTTCACCAGACATATGAGTACAGATTGCAACCATCAATGTTACCTTGCAATCATACTCATTCACAATAGGATCTAACAATAAAGATATGGGTTTACTGGTAATTAGTTGTATGTTACAATATACAATTCTTTCTCTTCCTCCCCACCTCCCTTTGTGCTTGAGCTTGATGTTCTCACCAAACTAATGGAAATCTGGATGTGGGTGTGTGGCTATGATATATCTCTGTCAAGACACAAGGATTTGGTATTTCGTAATATTTATGTACTTACAATCATCACTCGATATGAATACTTCTGCTGAAGCAGGATCCAAGTTCACATGGGGTTGGACAGTACATTTAGGTGTGCACATAGATTTTCAAGAATTTCAACAATGAAATCATGCACGAGTGAGAAAAATAGACTTTCACTACAGGATTGCTAGCATTCAGGACTATCATTCCATTATTGCTGAGGTCATTTAGGTATACAGTGGAAGCTGAAATTAAAATAATAGGGCAATAGTAAGTGTTACAGTCATTTTATATGCATGTATCAAAAAGGAATACTTTCGTGAAAAAAACGGCCTTTTAATTTTATTAATTTACACAATATTATACCCTATGAATGCTCATTTAGTGTAAACATTATAGTTATTCGTGAGTAGCTTCTTAGTCTGACAATAATGTAATTGCTATTGAAACTATACTATTATGATTAAATGATGCTTAAAAATCCCATTACTAATACACATATTGATTATTTCACCACAGTTTGGCTTTGCAATAAGCAATAGTTTATAATGAAAGAAAAAAATTGCACTCTCAGCCTGGAAAATTGAGAGTGAACAGTAAACTTGATGACATCAATGCCAAATATTTCTTTATCTTTGGAAATGTAATGGCAAACTCTGATAGAAACAAGGCAGGCTCATAGGTAATAAACAGTTTTGGCCTATTAGAGAGTGAAAGCTTTGAAGTGGAGGTGAATACACTTATGCTTTCATGTGAAGGCATGTAGTGAATTCAGCTACAGAATATGAAGTTCAGTCACCAATCTTTGTATAGAAGGTCCCCTTATTCTGTAACCATATCAGATATAGACCAAATACTATCCATAGAAATTAGCATGATCTTCTCAAGGTAAGGTAATAAAAAATTTCTCAAATATATTTGAACTATAAATATAAATTATATAAAAACACGACTGTACTGCTTGATGAATTGTTGCTATTGTTGTTACTGAAGAAATCCCTAATAAATCAACAGATCAATGCAACATTATGACTGCAGTTTGGATTAAAGCCGCATGATTATATACTCGCCTGGTAGCAAGTAAAGCTTTAGCATAGGTCTATTAACTGTCAGTGTTAAAGAAAGCTCAGTGTTAAAGAAAGCTATAAAAACCAGCCAAGGATTCTTTGACTCAAATTTCACCATGAGTCATCAACTATACCCAATTAATCATTATTATTAGTCAAATGCATAGCTTAATCATTCTATATTAAATATGCATCCTTCTAATATTTCAAATATGGCTGCTATATATGAACAATGGAGTAAACTTTGTTGAAGGGTTCTTGTGAATCTTGGGGAAATTTGTTAGCTAAAGTAATTAATTCAAATCAAAATGGAATAAGAAAATTTGTTGTTGTTGATGATGTTGGTTAAAAAAATTGTGTTTGGATCATTTTGTAAAACCACAAAACATTATCCACAAAGATCAAAGTTTGTAAATTGCGATTGGCTACCCTAAAGGTAGCCCTGGTGATTTGAGTCATATATACAAAATCACTTGAAGCTAAAAAAGAAGTTTAAAGTACTCCAAGTATTATGTTAAAATATCGCACTAACTGCAGATAAGGGTGAAAGCACTCCATGGTAAAATCGTGTAACTTTCTACACATCATGACAGATCAATTTGGACATCAGGTTTGGCCCTTGTAGGGTGTGGTAGCCTGGTTGCCAATGTCAAAACATATTTAGGAAATTTAGAAAGAGCATTTTCCTCATAGTTCAGGAAAATTGTAATAGACCATATTTCTACCAAATTATGTCTTTGAATGAGGTAGAAATAATTTGGTTAATTCCCTCTCATGTGGAAACTTTTTTCAAAATAACAAGTAAAATGTTACTACCCAAAAGTAGCCAACTCTGTGGCGATATGTATTACACAAAATCTCAAGTATGTTGGAGAGGGCTGAGAAACTGTCCTAGTCATTAAAGGTGGCCACCTATCCTACCACATCAAAATAATGATCCAGTCCAAGAAACAATCAATAATATTTTGGTTTCATATAATGATGAATGTAGTTTGTAAGAGTGAGAGAATTCTACATTATAGAGAAGTACATATTTTACAAGTACCTGTCCCAGAAACCACTTGCATTTCTAGAGAACATATCAAGTATTTATAAAAACCAGTCTCATAATTTCACATTATATGAGGTCAAAATTAATTCTGAATAATTGTACCTAATTTGTGTAATTATTACAAGATCTGTCACACTTGTACAAGCCAATGATGGGATGTAGGTCCTGAATGGCATTGCACTTTATTCAATTATCAGGTTTCATGAATGCAAAAACTAAGGTAGTTGTAAAAGGGCTAGCTATTGCTATTACCATGTGATAGTATCTACCATGCTATAGCTAATAATAATATGAAATTAAATTATCACAACATTGAACTGGTCTAAAGATTCACTATTGGACATAGAATGCATAGCAACAATATTTGGGAGGTTCACTTTTCATATAATTAAGGAAATAAAAGTATATCCATGAAGAGACTACCAATATTCACAGGATCTTTACGTTTCAAAATATTTTATAACTATTAAAAAAAGAGAGTATATTATAATTGGTGTACATGATTTTTGTTCTTGCTGTATGGTTTGTGGAGTTTCCCTTACCCCAATGTTAAAAGAGGCAGTAAAATAATAAGCATAATTTTGGACACTCAATCACAATTCTCGATAAGTAGTTGCTAAAAATTGTGTGTGATCAGTCCAACCTCGCAAATAATTCTACTCTAAGTTAGTGGTCACAGCTTTCTTGTTTGACCCCACCCAAGAATAGTACAAATATGCTTGCAGTGATAGGCTTGACGAGCGTAAGATTAGCTAATTCTCCACAAAAACAGAAAGTTGCACTCCACTCTAAACTGCAGGCTTTGTGGAGACAAGGTATAGGAAAACTATATGCTTTATTGATTGGGTCTAGAGTTTGTGGGATTATTACTTTATAAATCTCATTACATTATCTCATGTAGTGTAATAAACATGTGTGCCATCCATTAATCAGCTTGGCTTATTACCTGCTATAATAATTGACTCACCAATAGCAGATCCATTCAAAAGAGATATTGACATATCTGCCATTTAGAACTCCAACATTCAGGGATGCCGTACAATCAAACTCGGTTACAGTGTAAGGTGCATTGATTAAACCAATAACAGCATCTATCAAGATATCATTTTCATCAATTCATACCTCCTGCTGCATGTTACCACAATGCTAGTTTACTATATGCTTATCGTAAGCAAATAAAATTTATCAAACTCTTCAGTGCATAAATTCTAATACTGCCCATTGCAATCGCAATACATTTTCCTCCTCTTCATCTCTTCATGATCTCCTTGGGAATGTACATGTCCCCCCAAAAAATCAACTACTTCTCCACGCTATATTGCATCTTTGTTGTTGTTGTTGTATTGTTGCTGTTTTGATGGCAAATAAGGCATACATTAAAAACCCTCATGGCCAACTTCTGTGGCATTTATAGCCAACACACTAACAGAGTTTCATGTAGGAATTTTGTTGTACAACACATACACACTAATAATTTTATGCAGGATGGTTTTGTTGCTTTCCAATATATAATAGTATTAATCATTTGACTGCTGCAAATACATGTGGACCCAAACTTGGGTACCTTTTACTAAAGGAATATGAAAAATGAAGCATATAATATAAAAGTCAGGATTTTTTACGACCTCATCTGCACCAAATTGTTGTGGTAATATTAAATAGTCATAAAATTTTACTTCCAGTTAATCAGAACAATCATTAAGATTAAAAAATGCCTCATAATCACAACTGCCATCATGAATGTCTTTCTATGACTTTGATTACCATCACTGGAGGACCTTCTTTGGAAGAAATATGCGAAGGCAATAATACTTACCTGCAATTACTCTAAAAGCTAATTCTTCATCCAATATGGATCTTTGTTGTTGTTGTTTTTGTTATTATTGGCCTTGATTTTCCTGTTTGGGAAAAAAGGTAATATCTAGGAAAAAACCCGATAAAAGTGACATGAAGATGCAATTAAAGGGCACTGTATGGAATGCTTGTGTGATTCACAGTTTTGCACATCGCTAGAAAGTGAATTTGCACCATGGAGGATATTTGATGTAAATTTTGGAAAGAGCATAACATAAAGACTATATCTGGCTTCAAATTTATATTAATTTTAGGAAATTGTAAATTTATGAGCATTTTAATATGTGGAATTTTTGGGTGTCACCATGTAATTAATCTCAATGGTTATATTGTTAACAATTGTCAGCATTCTTGAATAGTTAATTTCAAAATGAAATGGGTTACAAAACCAATGTTTCAACCAATATTATTTGGCCTATATCAAGGTGAATCAATTACACATCAGGTAAAGTGCTTAAATAGAGTAGCTAACACAAGTTCATGAAAAGAATATGAAATGCATGTGATCTAGGATATGTCTGATTGCTGCTGTGAGGAGTTGTATATCAGAAGGACACGGACGAAACTGGAGACATAGATAAAGGCACACTAAGATGCTAGCAAGAAAGGAAAAATGAGGAAGTCTACAATAATAAGTAGAAGAAGCTGATGGAGGAATTGCATGAGAAGTAAACAATGCATATCCATCTCATCAATGAGGCTCAGTACTTCAATAGGCTAAATCTACTATGTTACTATATTTAAACTACAACAAGTGCATGCCAAACCACATTCATTGTCAGTTGTCTGAGATGTTGCTGTGGTGTTGGCTTGCAACTACCAGAATTTTCCTGAATCACACACCCCATGTACAAATGTAGCAAAATAGTTTCAAAAGCATGGTCACTGATAGCTGATTTTAAGATTGTCTTAGGACATAATTATGTTAGTTAGTTTATACCTCATGCATAATTTCATTCACACTGAAGAAGGTAAGTCATACTTGTAGATACATTGGAATATAAATGTTTTAATGAAGAAAGAGAAGTTGACTATTACATTGGCAATAGGTAATCATAGTTTGCATGGTGGACTGATTGTGATAGTACATGTTTAAAAAAGAAAGATGCTAATAGACTTTTTTTAAGTAGTCCATGCTATCCTTTTCACTAAAGAGTAAGGCCTCCATGTAAAAAAAACTGACGACTCCTATATAGCAACTGCAGAATCAATCCAGTTAGGCTCAATATGTACACATACACACAACATGCATGAGTGACATTATTTTATCAAATGTTGACCCATTTATGTGTTTACTTAAGTAAGAAATAGAGTAGCTCACTGGAAAATTTGGAATCATCTTGTATTAAAATAGTATGCAAGTTATAGGAATGGTGAGGGGTGGGAGTGGGCAAAGATAGACAATTAATTGAAAAAAGTATAAACAAGTGCACTGTTGCGATAGAGGTAATTTAATGGCAGGCTCATTGCCCAGATCCTAAACAGTTCCATTCTACTGGTGGCTCCAATGTGGATTAACACTTATTTACTACTTGGAAGCCAACCATAAGAGGTTTCAATAAACATTTATTTGAATTATGCTTATACTTCTGTTGTTGCTCTTACAATGTTTATCTGTGAATGTAGGACTCAGGTCACTGTGAGAAGAGGACTTTGTGCTAGAAAAGTGTGAGAGGCTCATCATGGACAGCAGATGCTGCTCTGTTAGTCCCACTGATAATAATCAACCATCATAAATGCCAGCATAAACAATAATATGGAGAGCTCTATTCTCCTCTGTTTGCTTATTGCCTGCAATAATAGAAAAATATTATTATCATTCATATTATTCAAGTTTTAGCTATCTTCAAGGTGCCTATCCACCATAACTATAGCTTGGAACATTTGTCAATACCACTAAGTACTCATTATATATATAGGCTCAGGAACCTGTAATTTTCAGTTAAAAGCAAGAGCTATAGGGCCACTAAAATTCTTGTGCATACTGAGGGTTAAATATATGTTCACTAAGTCAAATAGTTTTAGCTAAGTGTTTAATCATTACTAACTATCATGCTAGATAAATTATAGTGTATAGGATTATATTCAGTTGTAGAGCATTAACCTTTTGTGCAGTGTGTACAGGCCTTACGTCCGATAGCAGTGATGAGGCACACCTCAGTATATGCTAGCAGCTGCCAGAACCCCCCCCTGCTTCACCAGAATACATCCCCTCATTACTAGAATTGTGTGTGTACAAACAAAATATTGAAAATAACCATTTTACTTTTCAGTCCTTTATTTTTTCAACAACAGCAGCATCCTACATCCTAACTACAACCTGAAAACCAACAATATATATATACACATAAATTAAAGATGCATCAGACTCGTTATGTTGCTTTGCTAATATATATTGAATTAGCAAACATAAACATGTCATCATTTGCAGGGCTCCCATGCCCAGGTCCATCCATCGTCACCCTCCACACATGTCTTCCGACACCCTCCAATTATCCCTGAAAAACAATACACATAAACAAAAGTCATCCTCCAGTAATTCCTAAGCTTGACAAAAATACACATAAACAAAAGTATCTTCCAGTAATCCCTGCACGCTGACAATAGAAAGCAAAATACACATAAACAAAATAAAAATGTTACAGGTCCCCCCGTGCCAGGACCGTACGATGCTCCGCCCTCCAATGAAACGTCTGCTGCCTCCTGCCGGGTCTTCAGCATCATCGTTGCCGTCCTTCTCCGCCTCGCTTCTTCAGTAGCCTTCCTTCCTCTACCACTGGTCCTCCCTAGACTCATCAGAACACTCAAAAGACATGTTAGCTCGCATACTAAATATACCTAGTTTAGACATAATCTTACCAAAGCCAACCTTCCTCCCAACATTTAAGCTCGCCACACCTAAATCGACGGCAAGCCTGACACTTGTTGCACTCATATGTTCTGTCTTACCCGCTCTACTCCACACAACAGAATTAAAACTCTCATTTTGATTCTGTGTATAACCACCTAAACACTTGCACAAAAGATCCTCGGACATTAATTTATCAAAAACCACCTTAACGTACCTAGCCTTGTCCGGAGGAATCATAGGCCTATGGGTGGGTACTGGTGGTACCACACCTTTAGCACAAGCTCGATTAAACTTACACCAACTCAAAACTCCTGTAGGACAATACCCGTGTTGGGGATGTTCCGTAGTTGACTGAAAGTGATAAAAAATCGCTTTCACATCGCGAATCATCCCCTCTAGGCTGTCCTTATTATTTCTAATTGCTCCGCTATAGTAAGTTTGCATTTTAATTATAGACACATGACTAACTCCCCTTGCACCACCCAAAGTTACATGCTTGCCATTGTCATCAACACCGCCTTTTTTAATGCATGTCTCAAAATGCTTTAAAAAGCACTTGATAACATGATTTATACACTCTACCTTCTCTATTTCAACACTAGGACCGTAAGGCTCGACTTCCAACAACCGTTTATGTGCATTTGTATCCCCATCACTAATTATGTGTGTGTACCTAAGCTTCAGTCTCTCCACTGAACGCTCAAAATGTTTTTGTGTTCCTACAACTTCCATAGAACCCGAAGAGCCTTCAAATGGGCTTCACAATTTACCTTGTGACCCTCAAACCATTCTTTGTAACTTGCTTCTGTTTCATCTTTAGGTCTACGCGCGCAAGCTTGACAGAACTTAGACATAAGATAATAATCTAAAACTTCTCCAGTGTCCCAAGACATCACCGCAACCAAGCCATAATTTGATTTGTGGCCCCGTCTATGCCACGTGCCGTCAACAGTAACATTAACAACAATGATGTCGTCATGCCTAACCCCATAAAAATCATGTAACCTATGAGCGGCATCCAACATAATACTCTGTGTTACTGCATTTGTGGCACTCCCTATTGACCTAGTATACTCAAAAAAACTAGTGGAACTAAGAGGGGGCAACATATCCATGACTGCAGTGATGTCTTCCAGACCAGAATGACTAATTTCAGCAATGCGAGCATCCAGTACTGACTGGGTGTTCAAAGTATGAGCTTCTACAGATGCAGGGTTTGAGATGTCTTGAGTGTTACCACAATTTGAACAAAAAGTTAAAATATGAGACACCATGCCTGCCCTATGGGAACAATTTTCCTTCAGTTGCAAGGGAGCTCGGCTACCACATTGAATACACTTATTACACCTTTCTATGACCTCTCTAAGCTTATGTAAGTTTATTAAATGATTACCCTCACCCAGTTCTCTAACATCACCTGAGTCCAAAGAGGTAGAGCCAGTAGATTCAGTAGCAAGACCCGCAGAAGCAGCTGAACCAACTTCTTCCCGGTCATAGTCACCACTGGAACTGGAACTGGCCTCCCTTTCAGAAATTTTCAATTGATTGCCAAGGTAAATGAAGGTTGACAAAAGTGCTACCCTTACCTTCAGGATCCGAGAGACCAACTAACAGAGGAAGGAAACAGCAAGTAACTTTTTAGTATGGAGATCAACATTAAAACTTGCCTGGCGCAGCTCCTGTAACAGGCTCAACAACAGCCGCCTGTAGGGCTTTCTTGTTCTTGTCCTCATTCTTCTTGAATCCTTGGCCTTTCTGTTTAAAATACTTCTCTTTTCTCTTCCCCATAACTCAACAGTGTGATACTTTCAAATAACTCTGGCGAACTGACTAAAAAACACGTGACCTAAAAAAATGTGCTCGACTTAGCGGTTGCGCACTACCCCCCTGCCTGGCCAATTCATTGCGCAAACGACTGGTAAGGGTCACTATGAAATTGGCAACATTTTGATATATAAAAACTGTATTTTGAGTAGGCAATCATCGCCAACCCCCCGACTGTAGCCAGTGAGACTGAGAGAGAACCTCCTTCGAATGTGAAGTGAAATGAAATGAAATGGAAAAATCATGCACTGTATAAAAATGGCTCTATCTTTTGATGCATATATTCACTTGCTCTGAAACTTGAAACTCAAACTCCAGACATGTTATGAACCCCTTTGAGCTCAAAAAAAATAGAAACAATATGCGTTTTCAGCCCTAACTAATACCTCTGTCTTCTATACTTTAGGAGAAGAAAACGATGTTTCAGAGATATTCCATTTTGTATTCGGAATCATTTCTTTCTTGTCTCAGCTCTAGCTAGGTAGTTAGGTGACTTGTTACATTTTTGGGTTTGAGATTTTGTTGAAGTGAATGTAAAGATGTCTGTCGATGTAAAGATCGCCATTGCAGCATATACTCAGTTTTGTTGTAGATTAGGGTTACTTTTAGGTAGAATTAACCATAAAGTTCTAGTGCAAATTTTGGCCAAATTATTTTCTTTGTGCAGATATATCTACTATCTTCAGGAAAATGAAGCCCACTTGCTTGGATATTTCTGCTATCAGCCGTAAAGAGTTAACAATCATATTTTAGTAGACACATAGTGAGGCAGAATTAACAGTGCAGTGGTGCATACAGTAATCCTATTGACAATTTAATTAGATAAGTTTACCTACATTTCCAGGTGATGTTCTTACTGACAAAGTCAAAGATGCAGTTTGAATGTTGTGATTACTGAATGGTTTACTGCAGACTCGTTTAGAGAATGCAATGTCCGCTCAAATCCAACTCAACATCACCATCTGTGGAATGGATATGGTAATGAATCTTTCTATAAAGTGTCAAACTGGCTGTGGTACTTATTCTATTATAATATAACATCTGCTAAAATCTATGACGTTGTTCAATAAGCCTATCAAAAAACTTCGTTACAGTTATTCTCTGCTATGACAATATACGTGAATTGGTAAACTGTAGATGTCTGATCCGGTGTCCTGAAAGTAATGGAACCTTTAACTTGGTGATGACATTGCAGTAAAAAATTGATAATTTGATCTGATTGCAGAGAAAAAGTGTACTGGGTCCTTTTTGATTTTGGAGGAAATATAATTGATAAATTTGAAGCATTAAAATCATCTGGAAAGGTGGCATAACGTTCTGGATTATCTCAAATTATCTCAAAAAAAGATCACTCAGTTAAAATAGTAATTGCAACTCGAAAGGTTTGCTCAGATTTATGACTGCCTTCCTTCAACAAAGACAGTTGTACCAATCTCAACTCATTTGGCTCATCAAAATGGTAGGCTAATTTTTCTAACCCAATGAAAATAGCTGCAAAGAAAAGAGTATATCAATGTGCATGGGTTATTGCCTCTGATATAGAGGTGCTACCATCAGATGAAGGCTTAGATTAAGATTGAATGCATAGCTTGGATTAAGGCATGATGGTTAACTGAAAACTTAGCTTGGGGAAGACTGTGGCTAGTTTAATAGCACTGGTTAGGTTTAACTTAAATTCAGGTTGCAGACTTAGCTTGGGGAAGGCTGTAGCTCTAATGGCTTAGCTTGTGCTGGCTTACTTTAGCTTAAATTAAGGTTGAAGACCTAGCTTGGGGAAGGCTTTAGCTGGCTTAGTTGAGCTCAATGAAGTCTAACCTTGGGAAAGGCTGTAGCAAGTTGAATGGCATAGCTTGTGGTGGCTTAAATTAAGGTTGCAGACTTAGCTTTGGGAAGTCTGTAGCTTAGCTTGTACTTGCTTAGTTTAGCTCAAATTAAGGTTGAAGACTTACCTTGGGGAAGGCTGTAGCTAGTTTAATGGTATAACTTGTGCTGGTTAAATTTAGCTTAAATTAAGGTTGCAGACTTAGTTTGGTGAAGGCTTTAGGTTCTGGGAATGAAACAAGGCAGATGCTGGTTGTACAAGAGAGCCTAATAGAACATCACATGAATGAGTAAAACATATTTACAATTTTTTCCTGAAAATGATCCTAAAAATCTGAGCAGTGCTGAGAAAAAAAGGGAAAGCAGTGATTAGAAACTAGGAAAAGCAAAAGGATTCAGGCTCTAATCTTGACTCCATCTCTACTGGTGCACTCACCATGTGCACCAATTAATTGATAAAAGGTAAATCTTGCTGGAAATCAAACTAAGCATTCAAATGAAGAGTTGAATGTTGGATTTGGTTCTGCACACATATTGTTTATCCTATATGTTACTGATACTATGTCGATCATGTCATAATATAAGAACAATAATCTGTCCTAACCATGAATATGAATGGTAACACCTCTTCATAAAGTCATCGGTCAATCAAATGTGAGCAGAAATTGTTATGCATATAAGTGGAACTTCCAAAAATTAATTTACAAAGATGCACTATATTATTTTAGTGCGTGTGTGTTTCTCATTATATACTTGATTGGTAGTGAGTGGTTTATGATGTGATGTGATGTGATGTGATGGTGAAGATTGATTTCGAGATTAGCCATGTGTGAGTGACTAAAGAATGTGTTAGACTGCCTCAGTGTTTTGTCACAGTTTGATCATCGTGGTTCTGGTTTAATTAAGCATCCATTTTAGAAAATGTTTCATTTAGGAATAATGGAGTATCTATTCTCTGGGGATTGTGCAGCATTCTGTGGTATAGTTTTGTTAACCTTGTGCACTCTAGAATTTAGCTTTGCCATTGCAACCAATTGTTTTCCAATATTTCAGCTACAGACCCAAACCCAATGTGCCACAGCGGACTCCCAAACATTACCATGGTTTTCAGTTTTCAACTAGCTTTAATTGCATTGGAAACTCACAGTCTCCCTAACATTACCATCCCTTTAAACTTTGAAATAGCTTTACTTGCCTCAAGAAAAAACATATGTAATCCAACTATTTTTACTCTATTTATCACATGATAATCTAAAGATTTGACTTCTAATGTCCCTATATATATATGAGAATAGAGTGGAGTCTCTGCTCTCCCTTGTCAAGGCAGTTTAGATCTTCAACTTAGAATTACTTAATAATTACCACTTCTTATAATTTGCAACATTACTTCAACACCTTGTACATATGTGATAGGATCTGAGAAAAGGGGTCAAAAATTGTTTTGTGGTATGACCAAAATAAGCTCCAAGTTATAGTTTGACTATTTTTCTTTTTTTGTACTACAGGCATCTACTACCTTTCCTTTACCTTTGTGTGAAGTCTGAAGGCTCCTGCTTGCTTCTTTATAGGCAAGCATGGGGTTAGAAGATTGGTGGTCAAGAAGCTTGCTACGTGTGCTACGCTTGTAACAGAACTGCGTTGGAATGTAATGCGGTGAAAATACTACCCGCATAGGCGGAAAGTTGGGAAACTCCCATGAAACGGGGGGATTTCCTATTAGCTGCTATAGTGTTCACATGGTTAACAAACAAACAAAGGAATGGCTTCATCAATTGCACAGGAAGCTGCAAAAGCCATTAATTGCTTAATGAAATTCTCTTCAGGAGACCAGCAGTCTCTCCTAGAAGTCATTGATGATTATTTTACCTCAAACTATGGTTGTGATAGTTACAGTGACTCAGAGAACGAATTAATACATAATACATACACTACTAGACAATACAAAGGAATAAGAATAATTAATGGATATATTTATTTGTAGGTAATTATGTGGTTGATGCTGACAGACTTGAGCCACCTCATAGTAAAATTGAAGAGAGTGATGATGATCTGGAGGACGTTTGAGAGCTGACCAATGATAAACTGGTCCAGGAAGCAATAATACAGTTTCATCAGTGGATTTCGAACATAATGCACGGAGAAGCACGGAAATTAACAAAACAACGCATTTAAAATTTGTAAATTTTCTCAAAATGAATGCTTCAAGCCTCTAGCATTCAGGCTGTCATAACTTTTCTTCTGAATGTAAATAAGTGATGATTTGAGTTCCAAAATATAGGCATTGCTTTGTTCTTTCACGTGGTATCAATAACTTTAAAAATTTTAATTTTGTACGTAAGACCCCTTTTCTCAGATCCTATCACATATATATAAAAATGCATTACTAGGTAAAAATGCTCAAACAAATTCATTTTAGCAAATTTAGCCTACTTTAATTCAATCTTCAATTATAAGTTAATAAAAATTAAGTAGGAAAAAATTATATAATTAGCAGAGTACAATTAGGTACAAAGCCAATATCCTAGATCATAGCTTTCTAGATTTACAATCTCTATAGTGCAACTATTTCATGGACAGTAGTAAATTATCATATTCCGAATTTGGTAGAGATATTAGCCCTGCAATATTTTTATGTTCTGTAACATTCTATGGTTATAGCCTTGCTATTTTCATGCTTGGTTAGCTCAATTGTACCTGATTACTCATCACTATAGATGAACTAATCTTTCTCTTATTTGTTACATGGGCATATAGCCAAAATGGTGGACATGAAATATATCTATTATGCACCTCAAACCTCCCAGTTTTATGGGACTGAACCAAAGTGGCTCTGAGAGTGGATGGAGAACAGGGATCTTCGTATTACACTGGCATGACTAAACCTACATATGGTGATGGAGATCCTTGATGATTATTTAACTATGGTTCTACCAAAATACATCGCTATTTTACATTCCCAAAATGTGCTAGAACTTGTTACACAAGAACTCACAAAGACAGACTTCTTCTTCTGCTTCTGGTGATGTGAAGTATCACTCAACTACCACTTCTTAGCTAATATGTTCCACCATTTTCAAGCTTGATTAATTTTTATTTTAATCCCTTCAAGTTTAATATTTTCTAAGCAATTTGCTGTCATGTTGCTGTCATGTTGATCAGGTCTTAATCAAGCAATTTTAATAGAGAAAATATGTTTGTTGTCTGTAACTAACAATGCTGGCCCAAACTTTCTATAACACAGACCAACACAGATTGTATGCCACAATGTTAACCTCATTTAAATTCTGATTTAAATATCATTAAAACAACAAAGTACAAGTGCTGGAATTCTGCTAGATACTATATAAAGCAAATGGACTTTAATTACTAAAATCTTGGTCTCCAAATTCATAGGGGCCACACTTACTCTCGTCAATGCATCCACAATCCGCACTTTTCCATTAAAAAGTAGGTTTGTTAATACTAACATCCAATGCTTAGAGTGAGTCATTTCACCTAGCAGGAACTATTATGACAAAAATTTTGGGCTCTTCAAAGAACTCATAATAGAGTTAGCTTTTTGACCTCTAAATTTTCCATTATCAGCATTGCTTTCTGTTGTGTTTCCTGCAAAAGCTTCCCATACTATAGTAATGTATGGGATAAAGATCTTGTTGAGGAATAATAGGCAAGCGATTTCTTTAATTTCCCAATGGTTTGGGGAATAAAACAAGTCAAGGAAAGGAAAATTGGTTGTGATCTAGTCCATTTTTCTTTGGTACAGGATCTGTGTGGCAGGAAACTACCATCCAAACAAACAACAAATGTAGCTGTTATATGTGTTTATCACCAAGACTAACTGCTTCAACCCTTCTGCTACTTTTTGCTGTCACTCTGCCAGTCCAGTGCAAATTGATGAATAATCCATCAGGAATGTCTATCGGGACAGCCATCCTGGATACTTGGAAAAAAATAGCTTCGACATTCTTTTATTGGTTTAATTTAGCACAAGCATTATTCCAAACAAACACCATCCTCTTAACAAGTGATGCTGCCCATGTTTATTTTTATTAAAATGTATTCACTATTCTTGAGGAGAATGCCATGACAATTCCTAAAACTGTAGCCTCACAACATTTGTACCAATGCTGGTGCTAGTCCATATTTAACATGTGCTTTCACATTTTTTACCATCGCGCACAGATCTTCTCCTAGAAAAACTTTTCTACCATGTTTCTTGGCTTCCTACTTTTTCTTTTTTCTTTACTGTTCAAAGTTTTTTCTCCTGAAATACCTCACTACTCTCTCACTCATTCTCAGCAGCATATTGCCAATAGATGCATGAGTTCTAGTAGTGAAAAGTGATCGAATACATAATCATAAGTCCAGTCCTAATGCTAGTTCTCAATGATAGCTCAAGTACTTTTTCAGCTGATTTGTTAGCTTACACGAAAACCTTTCCAGGGAGTCCTACTTGACTATTAATTGGCTTAAAGTACTGCTAAAGACTTATCTTGTTTCATTATGCTATGTAATGCTCAACATTGGCAGTGTCACATCAAATTTCTAGCATCAACACATGATAGCATGTACGATCCTGTACGTACTATGTACAATGTAGTTATAATTTACATACTATATCATAGCTAAGTAAGTTTCAGTATAAGGTGCTTTTTCTCAGCCTCATTGTTATTTACTACATAGCGACCCTTTCTCTGACATCAACAAAGTGACAACAAATAAGACCAAGGAACCAAAAAATACTACTTGCCTGTTCATTTATCGTTAATTAGTCTCTTTTGTGCTTGTATATATAATTATGTTGAGCTAGAGTCATAGAATGGAAGGATAGAATTGGTGCAGCAGTATGTGGCATGTATACCCTCCAGTTGTGTTCGTCAAGTCCTTGACCAATTTGGACACTTGAATTTCTATTTTATATCTGTGGTAATTTTTCAAGGATATATGGTGTGTTACTATTTGTCTGCATTAATATGTGTACCATATTTGCTTGAGAATAATAAACTCTGAATGGTTGTTTAACATGACACTTATCCTCTTATCAAACGACTACTGCTTTATCAAAAAACTACTTACTAATCAAGATTAATAATTAGCACTCTTTCTTTCGACTAGATTACTAGATGTGGACAGAGAAGGCACTGATAGTTCCACACACTTGTCCCTTCACCGACTCCACAAGCTCGACTTACCCCTAGTGCATTCCATAGTTGTGCAATTACTATATGACAGTCCAGATGAAGAAATGCCATTGTCACAACAATCTTCCATTGTGCTCAATTGAAAATGACTTACACGACTTGTACCATTGTAGCACATCACTTCATCCTGGGATTTCGCAATAACTGAACCTAGTGAGAAGCATAATTAATTATAGACTTTGGTATTGTTGTTAGAGGAGGAAGGGCACCACCTGGTCACTAAAGGATTGAGACAAGACCATGTTGCAGTACATAACCACAACCACAGCCGTGTGCAAGACCATGTTGCAGTACATATAACAACAACAGCCGTGTGCAAGACCACAGCCTTCGTGTGTAAATAACAGAAATGTCGGGTGCAAATCCTTGTGCAGAACATGATTAGTATTTTAGACATTGTTAGCAGAGAGAGAAGACTAGATCTAAGCCAGAGCTTAACAAGCTGAACTGACTAGTTAATACCTGAATATTGAATATTGTTTATGTGCAATTAATGGTTGTATATAATCAATGATTGTTTCACCTGTGTATCTATAGAAAGATTAAGGCTGTGATAAAGCCAAGAGAGGTAATAGGGTTGGGCTAACGAGGTTCCTGTCGGATTCTGTAAGGTCAGGGTCAAGAACAAGTTAGTCGGCGCAGCTGATGCAAATTGGCCTTTGGTGTGAAAGGTCAAGTACAGTAGAGGCATAGCTGACAATTGTCAATAGTATTATTATTATGTAAACACCCTATTATGTCCACACTTTTGAGAAGATCAGTTCTTCTTTGGAAATTATTAGAGAAAGAGGCCCACTGGGAGTCATTTTTGTCATAGTCAGAGAAAAGGAGTAGGAAAATAGAAATATGTCAGAAATTAATAAAAACTGGCAAAGTATCTGTCACAAATTTAAACGACCCATGCAATTGCTTGCATTGTGTCGAGTCTAACTTAGTGAAGTCCTCTGCAGGAATTAGAAAAAAGTAGTCCACATGGCTACTCTGCATCCAAATGTTTTCAAGCTACCATGAAGTGCTACTCACTTCACTCTAATTCTGTTCTCTATACTCACATTAGAAACCTAAGAGAAGAACATTCATTTATAGCAGTAATGTTGTGAGGGTTCTTTGTATTGGGAAAGGGGTATATTTAGACAGCTATGCTATTTTACAGGTACCACATAAGCCAATACTCAGGATAAAGATTAGTAATAGATCAATTATTCACATTCAACAGACAACAACATAGTCAGCAATAAAACCGATTCCTCTCTCTATCTAGAGCCTCCCCCATCAGATGATCTAACCCACCAGAATACATGCCACAACACAAGCCATAACACATTAATGAGGTCCTAAAGTCCAACAGATGTGTATAAAGTGTATAATAAGTATATATAATGGTTGGAACAGTCCAGCAGGTCGGACCAAAGTTTCAATACCAACCTCCAGTTATCAAGCAACTTTCTAATCTTTACTGAGAGCACTCTCAGACTCTTTTCCAGCCAGATCTCTTCACTTGCTTATTTAAAAATTCAAATGAAGCCCACCAAACCACGTCGCTAAATTTTTGCGCGTGCTATTTTAGTGTTATAGCGAGCGGCCGCTAGTGATGTCAGTGACTAGTTTCCAAAACGGAAATTTGGAAAAGGCAAACTGAGAGGTATATATCTATTTAAAACTGAGCTAAGCGTTATAGCTAGCTATATAGGTTTATCTGTACTGCATCACAGCTATAATATAGCTATACTAGCAAGGCATTATTTTAAATCTAAAACATAGCTACATGCCAACCATAGGACAGTCTGAGATTTTTTTGCATTTTTCACAATTTAGACTAGGAGTCGAGGACTATAAGCTGATTCAGCACTGCCAATCTCATGGCATCTAGTGATGCCAGCCACCTTGTTCATGTGGTCACTGACACTGTATTATGTTTCTGTAGCATTAAAATTCACAGTGCTAGAAAAATCATGAGGCTCAACCACCATGAGGCTCAACCACCAGCAATAAAGGCAAAATAGAGTTTGCATTATCAGGACAATGTATTTATGATCCATTTCAAAGTAAATAACTAGTTTTAACTTATTTTAACCGAGCTGTACACTAGAGATGTTTACACAAGGCCTTACTCCAATCATCCAACTTAGTTTAGTCTTATCCGTCTTATCCGAGTTACATACTAATACAATAATCCAGATTAAAAACACCAGATAATAATAGCTAACCTATAAAAATAAGTGGAGTACAATCCTTTAGAGATCTTGAGTAAATAGCTAAAGTGCAAGATGAAGGAAAGTGCATAGGAAAGAACCACTAATGTAGATAATGGCCAGGGAATTGAACAAAACCACTGTCAGTTGTCCAGGTATTAGACCAAGCCAGGTTGGCATGGATGCCAAGAGTCCCGAAATGATCCATTTTTATAACGTTTTTCGGAATCAAAAAGCTCCAAAGCATTTTGAGAATGGAACAGGAGAATATCATCAGTACACTGCAGTTGAAGATTATTATCGTTGCTTTTACTTTGAAGCTATAGACTTGGCCATGTCAGCAATTCAAGATCGCTTTGATCAGCCAGAATATGCTGTTTACCAAAATCTTGAAGAATTGCTTGTAAAAGCTGCCAATAAAAAGGATTGTACCACTGAGTTAAGTGAAGTTGTTCCCTTTTATGGAGATGACTTCAATAAGAGTGAGCTTTCGACTCAACTTCAAGCTTTTAGTTCAAGTTTTAGCTCACGTGAGTCAGATGGAACTGTAACACCGAAAGATATCTTGACTTTTCTTCGCAATCTTTCTCATGGTCAATGTGCATTTTTTAAGCAGCTGTGCTGGGTTGTCCGTCTAATCCTTGTCATGCCTGCTATGAATGCTGCAAGTCAGAGATGTTTTTCCTGCATGAAAAGAATAAAAACATACTTACGAAGTACTATGAAACAGGATAGACTTAATCATCTAATGATACTAAACATTTACAAAGAAGCTTTGGATCGCCTTGATCTAGTCACAATTGCAAATGAATTTGTGAGGAACAATGAGCACAGACTCCGAATGTTCGGGAACTTGTGAACTTATTTCAAACTAGGTTTATTCCAGGTTCTTTTCATTCTTTTCAATTACAATGATATTTCTTTTCAATAAGGTGCGTGTATCCCCCTCCCCCCCCACACACTTTCGCCCGACCAATCCCAAAATGCTTCCTACCCCTGATAGTTGAGTGTTGGTTCTCAAATGATATATGCCAGGTTGATAATCAGAGGTGCTTCCTTGTTAGGTGTGTCACTGACATCTACCCCCTTCTTTTTCAGGTGGACTGTATTCATATTCCGATGCAGGTCTGGAGATACCATCTGCATTGCCATTCTTGCTACCCGAACAATACATCACCTCCATGTAAAAAAACTGGAGGAATATACTGACCTCACATCCTTCTTTATACGTGGCCTAGGATACTGCTTCACTGCTGCAGTTTTCCTTTCCTCTGGTCTAACATGACCTTGTCCCACCAGATATCCCAAGTACATGCATTCCATCTTGCCAAACTGGTATTTGCTCCTTTTGGCAGTCAGCCCTGCTTCTCGCTACCATAGGAGAATTATTCGGATGTGTTGAAGATGTTCATGCCAGGTGGTACCAAAGATAACCACATCATCCATATTTGCAGATGGGAATTGATGCAAATCCCTCCATAAGTCATCCAACACCTTCAAACCAAATTGCATCATCATTGAATCCATATTTTCCGAAAGTTGTGTTGAATGTGGTCTTCAGTCAGTCTTCAGGGGCGAGAGGCAACTGCCAATATTCCTTCATCAATATGGTAGGTGTACATCCCAGTCTATCCTGTTCTTGGCAACCAGCTTCCTAAGCATTCTCTTCAGGGTGCCATTGAACCTATCAGCCAGGCCATCAGTCTGAGGGTGATAGATGCCTGTATTGATAGTTGTCACTCCTGTCAATCAATAGAACTCTGTCATAGTTTTTGATTCAAAGTTTGACCCTTGGTCTGTTAGGATATAATTCGATAAACACACTCTCATGAAGAACTGCAATAGTGCATTCACTACAGCTGCATTGTCCATTACCTTCAATGGGATTGCTTCTTGCCATTTCGATGCATAGACTACTATGGTCAACAAATATTTGTGACCATCGGGTGTCCAGGGCACTTCACTGTATAACAAACCTTCCTTCCAGAAGTAGGGTTTCTCTCTATTGTCTGCTTGCTCATACAATCTCGTTAGCGTAAGGTCTGCTCATTGTGACTCTCCTAAGTCCTGTGCCATGTAGCTCCTCAGGTTGCACTCTCTCCGCTTCTCTATTTCTTGAATTGATTTCTTCCTCTTTTCAGACTTGTTCTGGCTCTTCCTGTTTCTCTCTGGGAGAAACATTGGTGGAGGTTAAAGAGTTGACCAAATTTTCTTGTGCTTGGTTATCTCCCTCGATAGACTTCTCATCTGACTCTTCTTTCTTACCGATATCACAGTCATTCCTGATCCCAGTCTTAATCATGGGTTTAGGTTCTGGTGGCTGCTACATATAGTCTTCCAGACTATGAAGTGTTGCTCCAGAATCTTTCTGTCGAATCTCCAGCTCTCTTTCCTTGGCTGCTTCTGCCTTGGCATGAGCTAGGGTTATAGTGGGCAATGATACCTTCATGGTATCTTCCACATCATTGTCACTGTCATCTTTAAGGGGATTAAAATCATTGGTTATCAGTCTCCTCAGATTCCGTTGAGATCGCACCCCAGTAATGCATCATGGTTGATTGCACACGATATTGATGCACAAACTCTCTTTGTCTTTCCCCTACAAAATACACCTTATTCGCCAAGCCACACTTGAATTCCAGTAATGGCATTGTACACTGAGACCGTGTTTCTTCTGTATAGGCATCTTTTGGAATCCATTTGGGGTGTAGCATACTATGGTAGCTTTGGTGTCCACTACCATGCTTGTTATTGTGTTCCCGCAGATGGCTCCTTCTTACATTTTGGCATCTTTCTTGTCTCCTCTTGTGACTCGATTGGCTATTTACCCTGTGTATGAGCAAGTAGTGGCCATGTGTCCCCATTCATTGCATTTGAAACATAAGTAACCTCTTTCCTTGTCATTACCCTTCCTCTTCTTCAGGTGGCCATTCAGTCTTCCAGATATCTTCTTTTCGATTGTCGTCATTGTTGGTGTCTCACTCATGTTTGAATAGAATTTTTCTGCCCTAGGTTTCGATCTTTCAAACTTCTGTAGGGGCATTGGTTCACAGGTGTGTCCTTATCTGGACAAGCTCATGGATGTGAACATAATAATTGGCTAGTCAAGCAGCATTCTAACTATTCTTAGGGTCTGTTTCCCTGACCCAGGTTTCTACCTCCCTTGGAATCAGCTCACATACACATTCTGTTTCCGGAACTGCTTATAACTCTTATGGTAGCACCTTGTCCACTTTCAGAATATGTCGTGTCTCCTTTCCCTAGCTGCAGCAAAAAAACTCTCCTCTTCTTCCCGAGCACTACTTGAATCTCTTCTTGGAAGTCAGTGGGCATATTCTTCCAATATGCATCCTTCCCAGGCATCATAGTCCCTTGCTACTTCAACACTTGCCGCAACATACACCTGATAAGCTTTTCCAGCCAGTAAAGGCTCTAACTGACTTGGCCAATCCTTTGGAACTCTGTGGGTAATTGCTGATCTCTCAAATCCTAAGAGGTATTGCTCCACATCGAGTCCCTTGGACCATTCATAGGACTGTCACCAACTGATGATGCTTGATTGGTTAATCAAACTCCTCTAAGTCTTCTTGCCTTCTCTGACTCCCATATTCATCTCTTACACTTTTTCTGTACATCAGCAATCACATCATCTGTTTCAATCATTTATTTACATCTCTTCTTTTCTCAGCATGAGCTCTCTTCGACTCTTGCCTTATGTTCTGCATAAAAAATTTGGAAGGTTACCTCAAATTATGCTGTTGAATGATGCTTCGCTCTCTTCTTGTGAATGGTCACTATTTCTACTTTGTCTTGAATTTGTTTGTGAGTGGACTCCTCCACATTTTCAAAGTTGTCATACTCATTGTAGTAGGGTTTGTCCGCTTCTTCTCTTTCTGAGGTAGAGTACCTGCTCTCCTTGTATGATACGGTTCCCTGACGAGCTGCTATCTTTCTATAATTGATAGGTTGAAGCTGTCTATGAGGATTCTCTGATTTCCAATCATGAGAGCTCTTGAGTTCACCCATATTGTTTGAGTATTTTCACAGTTCCTAGCTGCCACCAAATGTGATAGTTATTTCTATGGGAGAAGGGGTATATTTATAGAACTAGGCTATTGTACAGGTAACACAGAAGCCAATACTCAGGATAAAGATTAATAATCGATCAATTGTTCACATACAACCGACAACAACTTAGTCAGCAATAGAACAAATTCCTCTCTCTAGCTAGAGCCAACCATCACGTGTTCCAACCCAACCCAATAAAAGCCACAACACATTAATGATGAGGTCCTAAAGTCCCAGAGACAATTTCTTGTAACAATAGTCTGATAACCTTCTCACATGACATATGCCATGTTGATAGTCTGAGGTGCTTCCATGTCAGGTATGTCCCTGACAAATGTCTTAAATTAAATCCAAGACCATCAACAGCTCATGGGGTTAGTGTCATTAGTAAACTACTTGGCTCTAACATAGCTAGTGTTGTTTGTTCCTAAAATTCCCATGTTGTATAATTTGTGAGCTTTCTTTTGCATATAGAAAGATGCATGCACAGTTATATAACTAAACAGCATGGTTGACAACTCTGTGCAATGCCAACGGTGGCATCTAGCAGCATGTAAAGCCCAATTAGAGGCCCTTACTGGCTGCACTGGGTCAAATAATTGCCATGTGTAAGCCCTGGACATTTTAGCAGGCCTGACAAAAATGAGAACATGCTAACTACATTTTGAATAGGGTTATTTTAATTTTCATGAAATGATGTGGGAGCATCTGAGAGGCATTATTAATTAAATCTGATTTTATAATACTTGGTCTATTTTAAACGATGTATTTTCTGTAATATGTAAAATTCCTGTCTTTGTCATATCCTGTCGCAAACAATACCATTTTTATTAAGTATCAAAATGGAATACATACAATATATACTAGTTTAAAGCCAGGTTTGTAAATAATATGTACATCAAATTCAGTATATGCTACACCATTTCAAATTGGCATCTCTAATACTAAAGCCGTCATCAAACAGCATTAACTTTCTATAGATTGTAGCTTATAATTCATGGCGATGGTGATATTAACAATAAATTTCCTAAGCTAAAACGCAGTTCTATCAGAAGGTAGTTGTAATATCCTATAAGATTAACAGCCATAAGAACCCATTAGTAAAAACTTAATTCAACGAAGGAATTATAAAACTATTTTCTTAACTTGTATGTGCCTAGTAGACTGGTTTCTTGGTCATTTGCAAATGAATTAAAAAATATAGAATAAGGGTGATGATGTTGTCAAAGATGATATCTTGCTGGTCTTTGGCTGCTTCTGGAAACCCTTCTTCTGAGAAAAGCTACACAGGCAAATATAGCAACCAGGAGTTTCTCTGTATCTGTTTTCACTTGAAAAATAATCTATGGCTGGATAACTATCTTTGCTAAAGTTTTGTTATAATGAAGAGTGATGTAGGAATGCATATATAGCATTTCTTTATTATTTCAAAGTATCTTATCAGCAGCTTATTATATTAACATTTGTATGATATGAACAATGTCGACTGATGACAAGAAGGTTACAGCTCTAAATATAAAGAACCACAAATAAGATCAGTTGTAAGCACAGGTCTAAGTATATCCTGTATCAAATTGTAACCCGCCAGGATATTTTGGTTGTATAAATCAATCTGTACCGGCACAATGAGGAAACAGTTTTATGTGATTATCAGTTGGTATTAGTTGTTAGAAATGATTGATCTTAGCCATTTTCAAATATGATAAGCACACAATATCCAGGAAGGAGAGAATGTGATATATCTCTGAGTTCTTAATAGAGATATTCCATGTAGGATATTTATAGCTGCCAACCATGGTGAAATGAACAAACTAAAACAATTAACTAACACTAACCATGAGAATATACCTAACTATGTTAACTTATTAGTGTGACATAAAGTCCGTCATGATAATTGACTAATGCTATATTGCTAGGCAAGCCAAGCTAAGGTTTAATTTGCACTCATTTTTCATTGGTCCTCTCTCTACCATTGCACAATATAAATGTGCTTATGAATTTCAAGCTCCTCTAGTGATGTATAGGGAAGACTGGGATTTATATGTGGATTAGCTAGAGACCCACCATCTCCTGGGCACTACCCAACCTTAAAGCTCCCTATGATTTGTGTTCTATCTTTTGTGTGTGGCAAAAATGAATCCATGTGAAAAACAGAGTGTTTTAATTTCTATAATTCACTACTAAGCCCAAGCATTGCCCATGCATCACTTGAATTGTGGCTTGGAAGTTTTATTTGAGGTATGCAAGTTCTATCAAGTCTGCAGGTTTAAGCAGCACGCTGTTGTGAACAGCAAACATATTATTACTTCCTAAACAACATAAAGCATTTATTCTGCTACATAAATAAATAAATAACCATCTAGTCTAGATGTCATCAGAGAAGATACTGATACATTCACAAACTTGTACACTTCACCCACACCACTGACTCAACTTACCCTTTATGCAATCATGGCATTCCATGGCTGTGGAATTGCTATATGACAGTCCAGATGGATCTAGACAAGCACCACAGCAGTATTCAAAACAGTTAATATTGAATAAACACTCCCTTTATTGGTTTGATCCCTATTTTAAAATGGCGGCAAAAAAGAAGTTTAGAACTTGGCTGAAACTCACTTTAGTCCAATCTTAGTATAAGAAATGGCGTCTTCAACTGATTTTGACCTCAGAAATTATTTGAGCTTGCCTTGACTCCTTTGTAAAAGTGGTAAACTGGCAGCCGCCAAAAGAGTTAAAAGAGTGAAATATGGTCTTCAAGATCTTCCATCTATATTATACTATATATTTACTAATCTTCCTACACTTAACATGTATATAGCATATTTGTTTGTTATAATTTTACTAAGAGTAATACATTGCAACAACTAATATGTTTCACAATCCATATATGTATATTAAATTTCATCTTTTTCCTATACCTAACTTCATCGAATATATTCATTCATCATAATTTTACTATCAGAAGAGAGCAAACACTCCAATGCATTGCAAAAACCAACCTTTTTTCCCCCCCATCATTAATCTGTTTCTATACCCAGTCAAATATCTGAAGATCAGAAGGGAAGTTAAATTATGTAAAAAAATGTTGGTGCATGTGGAATATCCAGTCTACGTCAGCAGGAAGTTGCGTATTTTCTTTTATGAAATGAACAGTTGTTTTCCTCAAAATTTTACTTTGGTAACAATAGTTTACATTACACCTTCAACAAAACCAGGTTACTATTTGCATGTGTATCAGTCAGTTTCTCCAGATACATATTGTTGTAATCAATAGTTAACACCAACAACTCACATATTTTACTACCAAGAAGTAGTCAATTGATTTCCCAGAAGTTTGCTACTGCTTGTGTCTATGTGTACTCTATGAATACATATGTACATGTGTAATTTTTAGTAATAAATCATGCTAGTTCTGGTGTTATATTGAGTAGCTTCTTAAATGTGGAATTTTGACTAGAAATAAGACCAAAAAATAACAATGAGAAAGACAACAAGTCATAACTATAATGATAGCTAAGACATCTAACCAAACATTGTTGAGTGAGTAAATTCAAGTTGATTATTGAGAATGTCATTATTATTTCACTATCACAACTGAGAGTTTGTTTGGAAGCAAAAAATGTTGTTATTTTTTTAAACAAAAAATTACTGGATTGACAAGTCAACAAGTAATTAAAAAATAATTGACCAATGGAGGCTCTCAAAACTTACAGGTCCCTTTATCTGAAAAAGAATATTATAAAAAATTTTTTTAACATTTATTAAATTTGAAGTTTGTTTTATTAATAGATTAGTGGTCCTATAAATGTTAGTTTTCTAGTTTGGTAAATTCTTGTTTTGTTTCATTTTTTATTATTATTTGTTTTTCAATAATATATTGTACAGGTTTCTCCACAATTACCATTACAAAAATGCATTAATAATGGTTTGGAAGTAGAATATATGCCAAAGTCAGTAACTCTCTCTCTACGTTGTTTCGAAGTTAATATTAAACTACTCATCAAAACACATTATAGCTTGTACCTGACCACTTTCTGGTGATATTTGATATTAATATTACTAAGACAAAAGGCCCTCCTATTAGAAGGTAGCTAGTTGTACTACTGGCTTGATGGGAAATGGAAGCAAATTTAAATTATGACTATTGGTCAAACTGCTTTCATTTATGGTTTCTTCTTGGCTACTTTGGAAACTCTTCTTTAGAGGAAAGCTGCTCAGGAAGTTAAGCTTGCAAGGAAATGCTCTGAATCCCTTTGATGTTGAACAATGATCTGTATGGCTAAAATGTATTGTTAGAATTATAGTGACATAGGAATGCAAAATTTGTATAGTCAAGTGTAGGGGTGGAAAATGTATTTAAAAAAATAATTTTCCACATGCACGCTTAATTACATACTTATATTTTAGCACCTAATGATAACATTCATTGTATAGAGAAGAGCTTCCTTTAGGAAACTGGTAAAAATTTCAACTGCCTTATACTATCCAATTAGAAGTTAGAATTGCAGAAAACGTGGGCAGGCTGGTTTGAGGACTGCACTGTAACTTGAGTATGCCTACACCTATGTAAAAGTATTAAAAGAAAGCAGACAGAGATATCTACATTTTAAGATATATTTTAAGGTCATAGAATGAAGAGAAGTTTGGAGTTTGGAGTTCCAAAGTCGTAAGTACAATTTTTTTTAAACACTGTAAAAAATATGAGGAAACACATGTGGTTATAGTTTTGTACTTTTCAAACTAATTTACCACAAAAATGTAATTTCATGCATTGACATCACATAAAGTAATCTAATCAGTCAATTTTTGTTCTTAGTAAATATTTTTATCTCATTTGAAAGTCTTTGCATTGCTCTATTTTTCTATTATCAGCTTTCCAATCCAGATAAGATATAGTTGGTCACCTGACTGCAAAAAATGAAATTGGGTAATGGGAGGCATAAATTATTCTTGTTTTTAACTGATAATAGCCATGTTGTACCTGCAGGTAGTCTGATATTACCGTAAATGACAAGTGTTGAAAACCTAAGATTTGGGAGCAAGAGCGTTTATAAGAATTATTAATAACCTTTGCAGTTTGTCCATGTTTCAGTCAGAGTTTACCTCTATTGTAACACCATTAGAAGCAGGGCTACCTTTTGAGACTAAACTCTTTGAAAAGAAATTAAGTACTAAAATTTAAGCACGTGTAAATTTTTGATTATTTCATCCAGTACCAAACTAGATTAATGTTTAAACTAGTTACAAACTTGTGCTAATGCTTCTCCTCTTATAAATCTTCCCAATCCACTCTATCTAGTCCCTGTGGTCCTCTAAGTAAAGGTATGGGTCAAGCTAATCAATGCCATGAATGAAATAATCTGCTCCATAGTGTCAAAGCCTTCTAAAACAAGGTTTACCTATTAAGCTGTCAATGCCATGACTAAGGACTAGATAGCACAGTATGGTTGTATTCATGGAAACAAGGCAGCTATTAAGCATCTATCTAGTCTGCTATACCATTAAGAAAAGTCTGTGTGTGCATCACCAAGTACAATGCGTGTGCATTAGTCTGCAACAATTGATTCCAGGCTGAAGAAAAACATTCCTAAATTTCATTCTAGGTTGATTTTGGCTTTCAAACAAATATTTCCACAGCAAAAATGTCTTTACTATATATATAACAATAAAGACTCAGATACTAGAACTATACTCACAGGCAGTTTGTAGTTGAATGATTCCAAGATACATTACAAAGTAAATTAAAAAAATACTGTCCATTATAATCAAGAACTGCACTACTTTCTAACAATATTTAATACGTTTTTAATGCAGACCAAATATCTTTCTCTTGACAATAAAATTTCTTGCATTGGAGTTTAAGAATGGGTAAAAACATTCACAGTTTTTAACAGTCATCTGTTATTGAAACTTTCTGAACACACTAGTTTAAATAACTATTTACTGCCTGAACATGATTGTTTTTATTCTAGTGTCAGTTCCTGCTAGCTAGCCTAGCTAAAAGTAATGAACTAGCAATCTATCATTACCCACCAAAGTGGAAGAGAAATATGACAAGTCAGCAGTCAGTTCCACTGCATGATGAAAATCTTTAACTCATGTGCATACCAATGATGGAGCTCTGAGCTATACTGCAAAGGTCAGGCATCAATGAACTTGTTAAAAAAATTGATCCCAGAAACACTACACAGGTGAGGACTTTAGCCTGAGGTATTGATATCAATATAAATTTTTCGACTAATATTTGACTTCTACTTGGGACTGTCATATATATACACATATATATATACACACACACCATATTTCCTCAAATAGAATGTGCCTTCTGCACCATTGATTAGACTCTGCACCAGCACGAAGTATGAAAATTCCAGAGAGAATTCTGTCCGTCATGTGAGATGAAAATTAGTCAAACTCTCAACACTGAAGAGCTAATGAAATGCTTTAAAAGTAGTGGTATTTGAGTCCAGACACATGGGTCACATGACCATAGAATTCATTGTTTAAATCTTTTTTAAGTAGCACAAAGTGTTGCAGCAAATATCATCAGTTGACAGGATAATGAGAAACTCCACAGAATAGATGGGAGTAACTGACAATGAGCATATCTTTGTAAGTGATGAATCCAAATACAAAGAAGACAAAACAAGAATACAGGACGATGGCTGTAGCTCGAACACTGCTACTATCAATAATTATCATCTTTTTGTGATTGAGTGATCTTGCACAACTAATGCGCTCATGTGTTTTATGTATGTTGAAATTAAGCATGTCCTTCAAGAGTACGTGTCGCTAGGCACCTCTTGAAATGAATAGAAGAGCTCATTCTGTTCAAGGAAATACTATGTGGGAAAGTTTTGGAAAACAAGATATTTTTCAATTAAAAAAAAATCCCTTTTCATATAGTTTACATTTAGTGTATAAGGTTAGATCCCTAATCATGCTCTTTTAAGATTTGAATTTTTTTAATTCAACATACCTAACTAATACATTGATCTTAAGTTGAAGCCTAGGAAATTATGCCAAACACCATAGTTGTTTTCAAGAAAATAAAAATAAACAATAGTTTGTAAAATGGTCATCCTGTGTATCAATCTAATATCTACAATTCAATTCCAATTCCAATTTTCAGTGGGTTGCTGATGTGCTATTCATTGAGTACACATTGCTTACTTCAAGTTCATCAGATAAATCTCAATCATGGGGAAAGAAAGACTTTCATCCATCTCTAATATATATTATATATTTATAAGCTAAACAATATCTATATGCATAGAATAGCTTGATAAACTCTCCAGATAAAACTTAGCTCAATTCTGGGATGTTATGAGGAACTTCAAAGAGAAATAATGCACATGTTAGAGACTCAAACAACAAACACTTTTTTTGATAATTTCAGCTATGCTTAAATTCTTTCCTTAGTGATGTCATAACATCTAAACTGAGAAAGTTATGAGTTACTGTGGTGCATTTTTATGGACTTCCAATTATTAATATTTCTAATTTTCCAAGGCTTTGTCACAATAATAATTATATCCAAAGACAAGATAATAAAGTGAGTGGATTTTAGGAAGTTGGGTTAACAATAATATTTTTAATAGTACAGAGTGATCTTGTTGTGGTCTATAATTCCACACTATTCAAGTTGTGTGTCATTTTCTTAATGCCTAAAAGATTTCTATTTGGCGATTTACTTTGGTTTCTTGCACTCTGGTAGACTTTTACTTGTGACATACGCTTCACGAGGGCATTAAAAGTTGGCAAATGAGATGTAAGATAGTCGCTACTTATTGAATAAGCTGTAGTTTCTGATCAAGATCTCAGACTCTCATCCTCATATAAACCAAAAGTAGAGGGAAATAATACAGGCACACCATGTTCGTAGAGTCCAAGTATGATGGTGCTCGACAACTTCAAAGGAGGAAAAAAAGCACAGAAGAGCCTACAGAAACTGCTACACCTGAACAAACTCAATTACAGGATAGTGAAGTTTGAACTAACCATAACTGAAATTTTGCATGCTATAACCCCAAATAATATATATATATCAGATCTGGAAGGCTTGTTGAGAGAGGTTAATAACATTTACACTTGTTGATGATGTTGGCTTCCTTATACAAAAATTATACATACACTATACAATCCCATTTTAACAATCCGGTATCAACCAGTGTCCACCTGAATATACTTTGATGGGTCTAGAGCATTACAGTTTAAACAGTTGGGTGTTAGGTCAGTTGTAAGAAATCTGTTTGTAAATTTGCGCACTCTTTGCTTGAAAGAGAATTTTGTTTATCCTCTTCATCCACAGTTATTGTTAATATAAAATTTTGAGGAATAGCGGGAGGGATGCAATCTAAACTAAGTACTTCAAAAATATGTTTTAGACCTGATTTTATTTCATTGATGTTATAATGTCTAGTTAACCACACCACTACTAGAGAAAGTGTTGTAAAAATTAAGCAATTAAATTCACAAATTTATATGCTTAATGATATTTCTATGCTTAATGATGCATTAATGATGATATTTTTTATTTCTATTGTTTTGGCACAAGTCTCAGAAAGATAGCTGTAGCTATTTACAATATTCTCCTTTTCATCGCCTGTTAGAAGTTTATATTTATATCAGAATATATGGACTTCAGAAATGAGTGTTACAATTTATTTTAACAATCCCATAGACACAAAATGTAGGAAATCTAACAGGGTAAATATGATATCATAGGATGCTCTTTGGATAACACAACGAGTTATTCTTTATTCTCATCTAGATTTACCAAACAACAAAATAATTACGGTATTCCAAGTATATGTAACTTTCATTTTTTGCATCAGAGGTACAAAACAACTATATTCTATTTCACTATGGTTCACAGATAAATTAAAATTATTTTGCGATCATGCTTAATAGGAAATTTATTTTTAATATTGAATGCAACTGAAAATATCTATAAATGAAGATATAAACATCACCTTGTTTTTAAACAAACAGACCAAAAAAAGATGCATCTAAAACATGATATATATTTCCATAAATTCCCTCATGTCAAAAGGAGGATATCATGGATGCTCTTTATGATATTAAACTGTAAATTAGATTGAATTCTGTATGTAGTGCTACTACAAGTATGTAATAATTAGTATCGATGAAGGCTGGAACATCTACTTGAAAAGTCTAGAGAGTAAAAATTCTAATTGATTGTTAACATGGTTATTCTAAAAATAACTTTTCTTGCTTACTTAACTTCTAACATGCAATCTTTAACTGTACAGTGCATGGTTGATAGGAAATAAACACACAGAATAGTGTCATATGCACATGGTGTATTACATCAAATTTTACTGCTTAAATTGGCTGATTGTTCTATTTTATCTTGAGAGCATAATGAGCTAAGGAATCTCATGAGGAAGTAGGTCATTTCATTTATGCAAGTAATGTATATTTATATATTTCACTACAAGATAATTTTGACAAGTTTTTTAAATATATCAGTGTTGACCCGGTACATATCTTCAGACAGTTTTACAAGCATAGATATATGTTCATGTTAAATTGTTCATAACCTCTCATCCATTATTATGGTTACTTAAAAAGGAAGAAGGGCTATAAGACTGTAATCCTAACTGACTTGCACTGTATTTCAAACCAACTATTTTTACTTGGCTTTGTTCCATTCATTTTATAGTCAAGCATAACTCTACTGAAAATCATTTGTGGTAGAATTAGCTTATTAAACCTCAACAAAATGAAGTACAAATTTTGGTTTAAAAGCATATATACCACATTATCAACATAATTATAAATTCCACCATGTAGTGTACACAACTTGTTCACACAGTGCTGCAGTTTATACCAATATCTATATAGTCCTTTTTCTCAAACTCTATTGTTAATATCATGAATCACACATGAAAAACATACCAAATGATTTATTACTTACCACTTTGACAGCACACTCCAACATCTTCTAAGTGTGAACAATTCTTAAGGCCACTCAGGTTAGCAGTACAGTTAAAGAGACTGATCTCATCCCCAACACAATTGACATTGTCCAACCATATCTGCCCAGTAACATAGGAACATCAGACTCCATAAGAGTAGTAGCTCCAATAGCACAATATCCTAGCTGTCTGCATGCAACTTGTGCATCTGCACGCCCCCAAGTATAATCACACTGTGTGCCCCACACATTGTTGTAATACATCCACTTCTACATGTGCCTCCTTGCAGTCTGATTGTTTCTGGAGAGAAAAGTACTAGCGTAATGAAAATATTACTAACATTTAAGAATAACGGCAAAAAGAGTATACAGTATCAATTATGGTCATTTGACAATAACTCTTTGGAATATACAAGTAGCGGCTGTATAAATGACAATATTATATTTATATTATTATGTGAGATGATATTTAGAAAATAAGGAATTTTGTTGTTGTTGATTTCTCTTTTCCTCTAATTCACATATGCACAAAGCAAGTTGCAAAGATTACATAGCAAAATCATGAATCTTTTAAGAAATTGAACATAATTATTGTACATTGATGTTATAATTTATTGTTATGGCTATGACAAAAGTACTGAAGAGCATTGGTGACAAATATTATTATGTTTACAGTAAAAGGAATAAAAGCAAGTGGACTCTAATCCAAACTAACTTGCATTGTAATGCAAAACAACTGTTTTTTCTTGGCTTTGTTCTATTACTCTTATAGTCGAGCATAACTCTACTGAAAAACATTTTTGCATTAAACCGTAAATTAGTTTGAATTCTTCGACTAATGTTACTGCAAATCCCACATAATAAATATGATTATTCCTGATGTAGGCTAGAAATTCTACTTGAAATTTTGAGAGTGTAAATTTCAAATCATTGTTGTCAAGTATTGTTATAAGAAATACTTGTTTTCTTGCTTACTTACTTCACACATACAATCTTCCAGCTTGCAGGGCATGATTGATTAGACATACACATAGAATAGTTTCACATATACAATGTGTATAATTTTATTGGTTGCACTCTAGCCACCATACTTTATAGATATATTTGCTGGAATGTTGGTCTTTTGTCATGAGACCATAATGACCTAAGTAATCTTCATCAATTAATTAGAAGTAGGTAATTCCTATAGTTCGATTAGTTAGTAGAGGATGATGTTAGCAAGTAATGTATATATATTTCTCTAGTACATGATTTTTTAAAGGCTTTTGAAATTATGTTTTGAGTGCAATACAAGTTACATATCTGCAGAGAGTTTCGTAGGGTTTGATTATTTGCTTTTGTTAAATTAGATATTGTCGGCTTCCTTTTGTGAATGTCTACTTCCACACTCTACCCTATGCTAGCTGATTTAGCTCAGTCTAGTAAGGACAGCCCAACTGTAATCTTCCTATCACAGTTGACCCTGTAGCCAAAATCAGACACACTCTTATGTCTGTGTTCCCTGATATTGGACCTAGTCGAACACCATCTAGCCCTTAGCTAGCAACTTATGAGAATAGGTGTAAATAAGGCACAAACTAGGTGTGCCGTCCTTTCACAATAATACAACTCAGTAATACTCAAAAGTATAGTTCTCAATACAGTTCTCAATACATACTTACAACTTCAGTTCTAGTATTACCTAGATATACTCTTTTCACAGTCCACCTCTTTTATAATTATCCAACTGATGACATCATCACACATCAGCCTCTGGCTGGGCACTCCTGAAATGACCTTGTAAGGGCATTTCGCGTGGCCTTCTGTCTCCAAGGTTCTGCCAATCAGATCGTTCATTGTTTGCTGAATGTTAATCAGAATTATCATATGTCATTGTGGTCTCATTAGTAGTATATTCTCTATAGCTTCTGGTGGTTGACAAACAATTAACCACATCCTCCTTCTTATCATGTGAGTTCTCACTACTCTTATTCATTAAGCACTCAGTTGTCACAGCTATGAATGAAGTGTCCTCAGTCAGGGTTAGGATCTCTGACAGATATCTTTCATAACCTCTCATCCATTATTATGGTTACTTTAAAAGGAAGAAGGGCAAGAAGACGGTAATCTAAACTGACTTGCACTCTATTTCAAACCAACTGTTTTTACTTGGATTTGTTCCATTAATTTTATGGTCAACCATAACTCCAATGGAAAACTTTTGTAGTATATATATACAAATAGGAAAAAAAAGACCAACAAAATGAGGAACAAAATTTAATAAAAACAAAAAATACCACATAATCAACAGATAAATTTTCACATGTAGTGTACACAACTTGTTCACACAGTGCGATTTAACCCTTTTCCAAATTCGTTCACACAGTGCAATGTAATTTGCAATATCTATGTAGTCTTATCTCGAACTCTATTGTTAATATCATGAATAACACATGAAAAATATACAAGTAATGATTCATTATTTGCCACTTTGACAGCTCACTCCACCTTCTTAGTGTGAACAATTGTAGAGGCCACTCAGGTTAGCACTACAGTAAAAGCGACTTACCTTGTCCCCAACACAATTGACATTGTCCAACCATATCTGCCCAGTGCCATCAGGAACAGCAGACTCCATTAGCATACTTGCCAATTTCCATAAGTTAATTCCGGGACATTAATTTTATATACGGCGCGAATTGTCGACCACGCCCCCTAATTAGCGTGCGCCTTTCCCCATTAATTAAATACGCGATTTTTCAACCTAACTAACCGTCATCATACAGCTGTGAGGTAGTGTTCTCTGTAGATTTCTGGAAGAGGCGGTTGAATTGATCCATTGAGGGCAAGATAAAAGGGGCAAGATAAAAGAACAACAGAGGTTTCGTCAGAGGATTCTCAAGCCTTGAAAGAAAGCTACAGACCTTAGCTTCCAAGACAAGAAGAATGACTTCAAACCATCATACTGCCTGAGGTAATGATTCACACACATCAGCAAGCTGAGCCATCGTGTGGGGCAATGCTTAAAAATCACCCCTGGCTCAGTGAAAAGTGAACACCATAGGATGACAAATTGCTGCTCTCTTGCTGCTATGGAAGTAGTAGAATAAGTCGATGAAGAGCTGGTCAATGTTCACTGGGAGTACCTTCAAACCAGCTTTGACTTAACGTTAAATCAGTCAAATGGCAGATGCAACCAACATCATACAAAGTTGGGATCTCATCCTTAATCACACCTGACCTCACTCCTTTCATAACATTGGTGGTATCAGACATGAAAGACACTGCATTGTCAAAGCTGAGCCCATTCTTAGTCAGTGACTCCTTCAAGGCTTGAAACAAGTTGGCGGTCAATTTTCACAACAGGCATATCCAAGAATCTCGTCCGTACTTCACCTACCTGTGGATCAAGAAGCCTCAAAAGAATTATGCAAGACTTATCCCTCTTGTCATGGAATTCATCAATCATCAAAGAGAATGGACCACTTGACATTGACACCATAACTCTCTGTGTGAAGTAAGGAGCAAGAGCTTTCTTCACTATGGCGGTGGATAATTTCTTTGCAATTTCAGAGTCTGGGAACATCTTGCTGAAAAGCTTGGTGGCATGGTTACTAGACAGAAAGGATATGTTGTGCTTAGCAACAAATGTAGCCCACCTGACCTCTGCTTCGATTACTTGATCACTTCTCTGATATTGGAAGAGAGAGGTGATTGGAATAGTTGATAGCAGCACAGCCTATGACATATCCTTATGTTTCTTGCTCTTGAGGTGAGATGTGACATCATTAACGGCCACCATGGGTAACACCAAAGTCGATTGCACACAGGGTACATCGGGCATACAAGTGACAAAATGATGGCAAGACTACTGACATTACTATTGCATTGAACACAAGCAGCACACTGTACCCATGATGTTATTATTTACCCTGTATTTGCTGTATTCCATGCTTACTTACTTTGTCAATCAATTTCATTATATATTACTCTTGCCTATCCCCTGAAATTTTTTGATCCATTTATTGTCAAAATGGCATTTTCTCCTCTGCTTCTTGCATTTTGCTGAGATTGCACAACGTGCTGAGAAGTTTCACGTGAGTGCCGCACCTCCAATTGAAACAAGGTCAAAGGTTGTCGCTGGAGCCGTAATTGTTTATCTGGTTTTTCTCTGCTAAAAAGTGTCCTGTTTTTGTTGCTTTATGACTAAACTAAACAAGCTTGAAACTACAGTGGCCATCTAAGCGAGTGGAAGCGCAAGGTGCATGTAGCAGTAAATTCTGGGACATTTCCGGGACAAGGACACCACAGGGACAAGGCTCAAAATTCCGGGACTGTCCCGGCCATTCCGGGACGGTTGGCAACTCTGCATTAGAGTAAGCTCAAATAGCACAATATTCTAGATCTTTTGCATGCAACTTGTGCATCTGCAGCCCCCCATGAATGATTACACACTGTACCTCAGATTTTGTTGTAGTAAACCTCCACACGTCCATTTCTACCTGTGCCTCCTTGCAGTCTGAATTTTCTTGAAGAGAAAAGTTTATCATGGTGAAAATGTTATCAATAAGGGAAAAAATTCCAAAAAAGAGCGTAGTATATACAGTGCCAATATGGCCATTTGACAGCAATTAATGTTTGGAATGTACCAGTATAGCGGGTATACAAATGACAATATAATATATATATATATGTGAGATATCATTTATTGTTGTTGTTAATTCCTCTTTTCCTCTATTTCACATATGCAAATAGCAAGCTGCAAAAGATTACGTAGCAAAATCGTGAAGAAATTGAACATAATTAATATTATACATTATTGCTATGGCTATGGCAAAAGTACTCTAGAGCATTGGTGACAACTATTGTTGCACATTTTGGTAAAGCAAATGTCAAACATCCTATTATGATTAATACTCACTCCAACATCTTCACAGTTTGCACAATTATGGACCCCAATTGGACTAGCACTCATCTCATCCCCAACAAAATTGACATCGTCCAACCATATCCTCCCAGTACCATCAGCAACAGCAAATGTAATAAGTGTTGTAGCTCCAATAGCAGAATATCCTAGTTGTCTGCATGCAACTTGTGTTTCAGCATCTTCCCATGCAGGATTGCACACTGTACCCCAGAGATTATTGTTGCAGACTTCCACACATCCCCTAGTAGCTGAGCCTCCTTGCAGTCTAATGGCGCCTTGTGATAAACACGATGAACACAATGTTCCTCCTTAATTAAAATATCAATATCATATATTTCACAGCAAGAAACTAGACCTGCTACATATTTTAACAAATGCATATTCATGCACTTATGTTAAGCAAACTGTTGAAAACAAGTTTAAAAGCTTCTTTTATGCATGATTCCAATTGTGCAGTACAATTCACAAATTTCTATGTTCCAAATTTGAACGTGCTTTATTTTAATTACTATTTTGTTTTGGAACAAGGCTCAGAGAGATAGCTGTAGGAACTCTTCCTTTCATCGCCTGTTAGAAGCTCATGTTTATATCAGGATGTATGGACTTCAGAAATGTAAACCTACAACTTATTCAGATTTCAACAGCTACCATGACAGAAATCGTACAACTTATCTTTCTAAATGAATAGGAACCTCTTTAGACTGCACAATGAAGAATGCTTCGTACACATCTAGGTTTACCTGACAGCAAATAATATTATTCAAAATATGCCTAACCTTTATTTCTTCCGTCATTGATACAATAAAACAACCTTCTATTTATCAATGGGTTTAAGACAAATTAGATTGTTTTCAACCGAGATGTACAGATGATAGTGGAAATATTGACTGGTACTCTACATATCAAATTTTTTTTTATAAACAACTAAGTACAAAATAGATGTATCTAATGCACCATTTCAATTTATACACATTGCCTTATGTTAAAAATGAGCATATCATAGACTTTTTGTGGATTTTGAACAGTTTAATTCATACATAATTATTGCTATAGCTAAGAAAAAAGTACTCTATAGCATTGGTGACAACTATTGTTGCATATTTTGTTAAAGCAAATATAAAGCATTCTATTTTGATTATTATTGCTTACTAGTTTGACAGCTCATTCCAACATCTTCATAGTGTACACAATTATGGACTCACATTGGATTGGCACTACAGTGAAACAGACTCATCTCATCCCCGACCACAACACAATCGACATCATCCAACAATAACCTCCCCATACCATCAACAACATCTAATAGAGTAAGAGTTATAGCTCCAATAGCAGAATATCCCAACTCTCTGCATGCAGCTTGTGTTTCAGCAGCTCCCCATTCATCATCGCACACTGTACCACCAGAGATTGTTGTTGCAGACTTCCACATGTCCCCTAGGAGCTGTGCCTCCTTGCACTCTGATGGCTCCTTGTGTTGAGCAATGTGAGCACGAAGTTCCTCCTTTAATTAAAATGTGAACTAAAATGGAAATGATCACCACACTCAATTTTTGAGCTGGTATTCCTTGAAAGCTGCAAGTAATTATAGTACCCTTAGCTATTTACAATTCAATCTGATGACATCAATAATTTACACAGATCAGTGTGTAGTGTTAGACCGGCAGCTAGTGATTTCAAATTGATTTTTTGGTTGAACATTTCCTCACCACACAAGGCCTAGCATTCATTTACTTCCTCCATGCAATCTTTGCAGGGCATGCTTGACAGGACACATGCAAAAAAAAGTGTCTAAGTACAATAGGGAATACATCAGATTTCACCTAGTTCCACAATTCTTCAAAGAAATTTTTTATATTGCTGATGTATTCTTGGGCTTTCATAATTAGTCCATGATTACCTGAGGAAACTCCATCAATTGAGTAGGAGAGAGTAATTTCATTTATTGCTAGATTTTGGATATTAGGAGAGCACGAGGCTTGCAAGTCATTAACAAGGACCTGAATTAAGGGGGATTTAAAAAACTGTCCACCTTCAAGGCTACCTTAATCCCTATCCAAGTGATTTTATGCCCAAAAGATCTCTTAGCGCTTTACATAAAAATATTGGGGTTAGGTAGGGTTAGGTAAGGTATACAGTCAGTAGTAAGCCCCATTTTTGGGGGCAGCTGTAACTCCTTTAGGGAAGGACAAATTTACAGCTAAATTGGCTGTGGTTGTTCAGTAGGCTTCAATAAAACTTTGAGAATGGGCCAGCTAGGTAGCATTACATTTTTATGAGAGATTGTATGTAGTGGTCAAATTTTTTCAAGAGGTATATACACCCATTCATTGTATCTTGACCATACATTTGTTCTTTTTCAAAGTTCGCGTTTTATTGAACAGAAGAAAGAGCTTTCACATGATACTAAAAGTTTGAGAGAAAATGTAAAAATTACCGAGCCAAGAGAAAAAAAAACACAAAAATAAAAAATAAACACGATTCTAAAGTTGAGGTTTGTTTTACAACTTTATTAAAGTGTCCACACAAATTCTTGACTGTTCTTTTTTCCCCTCTCTTTAGGTCCTTGATCTTGCCAAACTGAAAGGAGACAAACAGTGTAACAGAACTATACTTTATGTATGTAACAGAATTATCCTTTTACAACATACGTTGGCTTAAAAAAAATCAAATGTCTAACACATGATAACAAATTGCCTATGTTAAAAAAGAAGACTTTTTTATAGTCTTGAGGATATAGTAGGGTACATTTGGTTGAAATCATACACAATGGTTATGCAAGTCCACTGAAAGAGAAATTCTTGTTTTCTTGCTTATTGACTTTCATAATGCTATCTTCAAATTTGTAGGACATGATCAACAGAACTGATGCAACTGAAGAGTGATTGAAATACAATGTGGATTACTTCAAATTTGACCTAGTTCCATTGAAGTTATCATACTTCCAAAATAATTGATATACTGATAAATTGTTAAGCTACCATCATCAGTGCATGATCTCCTGAGTTATCTCCAGAAATTGAGTCAGAAGTAGGTGATTTCATTTCCTGCTTTATGTTAATATATCTCATGGATTTTTTTTTATAGACTTTAGAATAGCAGTTGCTGCAAGTTCCATTGAATAAAAAATACTTGCTTACTTGCTTATTCACTTCTTGCATGCAATCTTCCAGTTTGCAGGGAGTGTTTAACGACACACGAAAAGAAAAAGTATCACAAGTACATTGTACATCATATTGAACCTAGTTCAATTAAAGTTACCAAACTTTAAAGAAATGTTTGATATATTGTTGTCCTATTGTTATGGATGCATGAATAACTGAGGAAGTTCCATCAGTTGAATGGGAATTAATTTAGTTTATTTTTACGTTAGTTTGAGAGCATGATGCTAGTAAGTTATGCATATCTACTCTAGCAGAAGATTTCAGTCTAGCTTTAGAGATATAGAAGGCTTTAGCAGTAGAGTAAGTGTTGACCAGTTTGTTATACTACTATAGGTTACACATCTGTAAATGGTTCTGCAGGTGGTCGGACTAAATAAATCTTGTATATCTGTGAATATAAAAGTTAGAAGAATGGCAAGACGACTATAATCCAAACTAACTTGCACCCTATTTCGTCAAGTTTAAACTTCGCAAGGATGGTGTACTTGTATGCCATGATCAGACTCAAATGCACTGCCATGCAGCTGAGAGGGTAGACCTTTTTGTCAGAAATTTTAACCAACCAAATGAAACGATAGATACAAGGCTATTGAAACAGAGCAACCAACAAGCTGAAGAGAACAGGCATGTTCTCCAGCAGATAGTTTTGGATGTAGAGTTTTTGGCAAAGCAAGCACTACCATTCAGAGGCCACTCTGACTACAGAGTGGATTTCTCAGATGAAGATGTCAACAGGGGCAATTTTGTAGCCACACTTCAGCTTTTGGCTAAGACAGATAAGCTCCTACAGTAACACAAATACCTTCTCTCAGCTAAAAGGAACGCGAAGTATATATACCAGCAAGACCATTCAAAATGAGGTTATTCACAGAGCATATAACTGAACAGCTCCGAGAAAAAAATTGCCTTTCACCATGATTGCCACAGATCCTCATTCTAATCAAGAGATTCTTTCTGTGTGCTTCAGGTATGTTGATCTGTGCTCTCCCACTGATCCTCATATCAAGGAGTGCCTGATTTGCTTTGTCTAATTGGACCGAGCCACTGCTTCATCCATTTCAAGAAAGTTTCTTGAAACAGTTTCTAGTCCTTCAGTTTCTTTAGATCCCTCTGGAATTAGAGGGCAAGCTTATGATAGAGCATCTGTGATGTCATCCGGCATTGCAGGAGTCCAATCTAAAGTTAAGGAGGTCAGCCCACTAGCTCTGTACCACACTGCTACTCACACTGTCAATTGCCAGAGCATGTCTTGTTCAGGAAGTACGAAAATTGATTTTAGTTATAAATGAAGCACACCTCTTTTTAGCTCACAGCCCTAAGAGGCAAAACCTTTTTGAACTTACAGTCAAATGAATTCTTGCCTTCTTCAAAAGCAAGAAAGCTTCCAGGAATGTGTAAAACAAGATGGGTGGAGAGACATACATGCTTTAGTGTTTTTGAAATGTATGAGCCACTTATCACTTTCTTAGATGCCATTTTGTGTCCTACTGATTACCCAAATTTAGGCTCATCAGATGGAAGCTGGAATTGGGATACTGAGACAAGAGTGAAAGCACAAGGCTGAAAGCTGCTCGCTGTTTTTATAATCACCAAGAATGTTCTTGATGAAGTGAAAATACTTGCTTCAAAACTTCAGAAGCAGGATCAAGATATATATGAGGCCTATAACAAAGTTACTGAAGCAATTGAATGCTTGAAAAACCCCAGAAAGACATTTTTAGCTTGTGGTATTGTGAGGTACTTCAACTGGCTGAGTCAATTGGTGTGAGTGAGAGAGTGTTCCAAGAAAGACAAGCATTCAACGGAATCGAAGCAACACTCCAAGTCAATCAGCAAAAGAGCATTACAAGAGAGTCATTGCTATACCAGTGCTGGATTCAATCATTAACCAGTTGGAGGAAAGATTTCAAGGTGAGAGAAAACAAAGTCATACGCTTTTGTGCCTTGTGCCTTCAGTGCTCAACTGCAATCAGAGTGTTCAACTATCACAACATATAGATGACCTTCTCTACTGGGAACAAGATCTTCCATGTTCCTTGTCTCTCAAAATATCAAAAGTGAACTAAGAAGATGGCAATTTGTGGGAGCATAAGCGAGACAAAGATGAGGCTAGCATCCCCAACAATCTTCTTCTTAGCTCTTGTGACTCTGACTCCTTTCCCAAACATTCATTGCTTACTAGTCATTGCTTGCACTCTGCCTATCACCAGTGCTGAAGCAGAATGATCATTTAGTTTGCTCAGGAGGATAAAGACATATACAAGGTCGACTTTGACTGAACAAAACTTTTCTAATCTTGCTGTAATAGCCATAAACTATGGAATGAGAGTGTCAGTTGATGATATCTGCCATGCTTTTGTGCAGTGTCACCCGAGAAGGCTCTTTCAAGCTTCACTATTTATTAACTGAAAATTGTTTCCTGTTTATCTTTAGTTGCTGTTCTTTTAAGCTGATAAATATTCTTATTCATTACACAGTACAGTGTGCATGGGCTAGTTCCCCTGCACCCCCCACCCCCTGTACCTTTCAATTCCTCGATCCACCCCAGCATCTTCCTTAGGTTGTTAGTAGGTAGGCAGCCAGGACCATAGCCAGGAATAATTAAGGGGGGTTCCTGAGCACTTGCACTATCAATCACAATTTTTTTTAATGATCAATTTTACATTTCTTGTTATAATAATGTTGGTGATGATATGTCTTGTTATATAATTGCCAAGAGAAATGCAGGACGGTGCTTTCTTGCAAAATGATTAATGATCTGATCATGATTCAGGAAAGAGGGGGAAGGATTTCCGGGCAGCATGGAAACACCCCTGGCTATGGCCGTGAGTAGTTCATCAACCCCCCCAATCTAAAATTCCTGGATCCACCCCTGATAGGCCACCCCTCTGCCTTGCATGTCTCCAAAAATTGAGTTCATAAGCCTCTGGAAATTCGCAGGGGCCCCAAGCAGACCGAAAGGCATGACTTTAAACTCGTACTTCCCAAATTCAGTTACAAATGCTGTTCTTGTCTTTCGATGACTCCTCCATTGGGTCCTGGTAGTACCCTTTTGTTAGATCGATCTTGTCAGGAATCGAACCGCCGCCATGTCGTCCAGGATATATTCTGTTCTAGGTATCGGAAAGGGATCTGGCTTAGTCACGGCATTAAGTTTTCTATAATCTATGCACATCCTCAGCAAGCCGTCTGACCTTGGGATCATCACTACTGGCGCTGCCCATGGGCTATGGCTGGTCCTGATGATGCCAGCTTTCAGCATCTCTCTGACTTCTTCCTGCACCACCAGCTTTCTGGCATGAGGAACTCTGTAGGGTGGGAAGCTGACTGGTATTGCCTCACCTGTGTCGACTTTCATCATTGCCCTGTCAGTCCTCCCTGGCTTGGTAGCGAAAATAGCTCTGTGTCGCTGCAGCAGATGATTTATGTTATCAGCCTGCTCCTGACTCAGTTTTGGGTTGATGTCTGGGACTGCTCTTGGTGAGTCTTGCTCTGACCATGCCTGCATCCAGTTTTTCTCCTGCTCTGCTTGCTCTTCCTCCTCTAAACCCAGTAAGTAGATGGCAGATGGAGACTCCCGTCATGCTAGCATGTTGATGTGGAACATCCTGTTTCATTTCTGGGAATACGGGATGTGGATACGGTAGGTGGTTGTTGAGAGCACTGCTTTGTCGGTTTGGGGATGTTACGCCGACATCTTTATTGCAGAGATACCTAGTAACCCATACACTTCTCTCTCATCAGTAGCGAGGTCAAGTTCGATCTTCTGACTGTGATGATCTCCTCCGGCAGACCCACTCTGGACATGTACTCGACCAGTGCCTTGGCAATGTCTTTGCTTGTTGTGGTCCTCAGAGGTATTACGTCCGGGTACCTTGACCCATAGTCAACAATTGTTAAGATATATCTGTGCCCTTCCTCTGTTATTGGCAGTGGACCTATCATGCCCATCGCAATACGCTTGAAGGGCATCTCTATGATGGGAAGTGAGACTAGTGGCACTTTTCTTGTGGTACCTTTGGCCGTTTTCTGGCATGTCTGGCATCGTCTGCACATTTCAGCAACGTCCTTTCTCAGGTCAGGCCATAAAAATTGCCTGTGAATACGATTTGTCATCTTGGTTCTGCCCAGTTGTCCTGCCAGCAGTGACAAATGGGCTAGCCTCAGGGTGATCTCTCAGTACTGCCTCAGCAGCACTGTTGGAGTTCATTTTCTTGAGTGGGCAGACTCGCTCTTCTGTAGATCACTCCATCCTGTAAAAAGTAGGGGCCTCTTCCACTATCACATGCTTTCCTGATGTCTTTCAAGGAATAATCTGCTTGCTGAGCCTTTTTAAGCTTGTCAACCCCTCCATCCAGCTCAATTGGCACTCCCCACTTAGTCGTATGCAGATGTCTTTCCTGCCTTTTTTGTCATCTGGACATCATTTCTCTCTTTCTGGTAGGAGAAAACATGCTGTCTGAGAAGCACGACAGGTTCTTGACTGCTGCTTTGCAATCTTCTTCCTCTGTAGAACTCTGTTCTTCCAGGTCCATCTGGGACCTCTGGCTCTCTTCTGTGTGTGAGGGTGGGCTGTGATCATTGGAGGATGGTTGACTCATATCCTTGCTTGATGCTGGGCTCATGTTCATGGACGTGCTGCTTTCTGAATGCTTCTCCAATTCGTCTGAGTCTGAGGTGGTTGTGACGAGTCATCTCTGTCGTCTTCTCTTGTTTTTCTTTGTGTCTTTCGACTCTTTGCTTGTAGCCAAGCAGCCCAGTGACAAATCCATGTTTGGCATCATGTCCATGCCAACAATTCCATCCGAGGGCAGCCTTGGGTTCACAACGACTCTAGTGCGAGTCTTCTTCCCTTGGATTTCTAAATTGATCAGGGTGGTGTTGAACTTCCTGATATACCCATGGACGCACTTCATGTTAGCAGGTGCTTCTCTTCTGTAATGGTGGGGCAACCATCTTGGATGGATCTGGGTGATTTGGCAGCCATAGTCCAGGACCAACCCTTTCACTTTCCGACCATTAACTCGGCCCATTATGTGTTTGAGCTTTATCCCCTCGGTCTCTGCCATCAGACAAGTTTTCTTTGGGCACTGTGCAGCAATGTGGACCTTTTGGTTGCGTCAAATGCTGGGGGTCTCTGTGGCCTTTCTCCTGAGTTACTGTTCATGCTTGGTCTGGTAGAGGTTTAGATTAGTGAGGATGGGGTTGCTGAGGTGGCTGTACTTTATGTTCGGTGCTGCTTTGCTGCCCCTGCCCTTCCTCCATGCCATCCTGATGTTCCCAACGACCTGGGACCTTCGGGTCGGCTTCATCTCCTGTACTCCTCGTGCTTTGGCAGTGAGTGCAGGTATTCATCTGCGAGACATGCTGCTTCCCTTGCAGACTTGGGGTGTTGCTGCCTGACCCATGTCTTTATTCCTGACTCCATCAAATCCACCAACCTCTCCAGCTCTGATATATCCTCTTTCATCTCTGTGCCTTGGTCCAGCTGTTCCACATGCATTGTAGTCTTTGAAGGACTTGTTGGTAAGTTTCATTAGTTTTCAGTCTTAAATCTCTCCACTATATCCTATAGGTACTGGGGGGGACGCCATGGAAGTCGATTAACCTTGCACATAGCACATCGAAATCTTTCTTTTCCTCAAGCAGTAAGTTGCTTTGAAATTTTAGGGACTTCTCATCCAGTATTGCAATCAGGTTTGCAGCCCAATATCCCTTGTCCACCTCGTACAACGTCATATGGTCACTGAACATTTTTTTTAAGTTTTCAATGTCTTGGCCATCTATTAGTTCTTGGTAGCTGTGGTGCGTCTTTGGCTGCTCTTCTCTTGTCCCTTTGTTCGTCTCTCAGGCATCTATCCTCCTCCTCGCCTCTGCGTCTCTCCTCCCTGTCGAGGTCCTCCTAACGATGCTTCTCATCATCTCTGCGACGTTGTTCTTCCTCCAGTCGCTTCTTCTCCTCCTTCTCCGCTTTTCTCTCTGCTTTTTCTGCCGGGTGTCTTTCCTCTGCATCTTGTCGTCTGTCCTCTGCTAGTTGGGCATGTTTTTGTCTTCTCTCCTTTCCTCTGCCATGGCCATGGTCATTTGCATCATCACTTTGACCATGTCTTCTACTTGGCTGTTTGGTGGAGCCATAGTCGATGTCGAGGACTCACTGTCGAGATCTAATGGGCTTGGGTTATCGTTCTTGTATTTTCTGGTGTCCATAATTGACAATTGACAATCAAATCATCAAAGAGATACAACTATCTAAGACTGCAAGCTGGTTGCTTTGAGCTATCAAACACCAAACAACTACACACAGTATAGTAGCAACACTTTTAGCTAACTAGTTGATTACTGGCTATTCTCTTCTTTTTTTCTTTCTTTCAGGAGGTAGCGTTTTTCTTAGCTAGGTTAGTTTCCTTTCGCTGCTACCGGTGTTGTAGATCAACTTCTGTGATCTACAATGTCTCCATATTCTGCTATTGGAGCTACAACACTTACTACATTTGCTGTTGCTTAAGGTACTGGGAGGATATGGTTGGACGATGTCAATTTTGTCGGGGATGAGATGAGTCTGTTTAACTGTAGTGCTAGACCAATTGGAGTCCATAATTGTGCACACAGTGAAGATGTTGGAGTGAACTGTCAAACTAGTAAGCAATAATAATCTGATTGTATTCACTCAACATTTCAATTGGATGCTTAGCCTAAGGCTAGAGCATCTAGTCGAAATGTCGAGTGAATACAATTTGAAGTTGATTATTGAGAAGTTGATTATAATGTTATTATGTCAACTGAGATGAGAGTTCATTGAAAATAATAATCTGTTTGACATTTGCTTTAAACAATTTGTAACCATAATTGTCACCAATGAATATATTCACAAGTTTGTTGTGTGCATATCAGATGTATTATATACATATAACCGGAAGTCACTGCCTTCAACATAACTAAGCTCTCACTTTTACCAGCCACAAAGATTTTAAAAGCTACCAACTTGATCTAATTATGAAACTAACACTCTATGCTTCCAAACTTAGTTCAACCTCTACCCTTCTATAGGTTGCATTTGTAATATATGGTAGGCTAGATATATGCTTTTTGCCTTCTCCATTTGAGTTTGTCAAGCCTTATCATCTCAGATTCTAATGAGGTTGCATCATTCTCTTCTACTTTTGGTATATATAATTCAGAATAAGTGTCTGAGATCTTGATCTTAAATTAAAGATTGCTCATTCAGCATTGACTACTCAATTGGCACTTACATCGCTTCGGCCAACTCCATGTCACCTTCAGATGGCACACATAAAACAGGCCTGTAGAAGTCTACCAGAGATCACTGAAATACAAAATATAAATATTTTTTGAGGAATTAAAAAAATTATAAAAAATGGAATAACTTGACTATAAGGAGATAACTAAAAACACTGTACTATATTATAGAAATTATTTATCCTCTCCTTCTTTTTACCTTGTAACAACTCTATTCATTTGTAATTTTTAATAAAGTTTTGGCTAGTTTTTAAAACCTTGTTTGGGGTTAGTACCAGTGCACTAAACTATCATATAATATATGGAAGTCACTGGAAGTCATGCCATCAACATAATTAAGCTCTCTCTATAAAGCCATACAGATCTTATAATATACCTCATATTTTGTTGGTTACTACATTGCATGCTACCTTGCTATAGTTCAACCTTCACCGTAGTAAGATTACACCATTCTCCTTTACATTAGATTCATAGGAATGACAGTTTGAGATCTTTATCTGAAACTGCAGATTGGTCACTCAGTAGTGAATACTCAATTGGCCATTATGTTGCTTTGGCCCACTTGATGTCTCCTGACTACATCTATTTGCCCCCTTGATCCCTCATGACTACACATGGGAAGATGCCAAAACATTTAGTAAAATTCTACATAATTCAAGAAAACCAAACAAATAGAAAATTTGAATGACCTGTCAAGATTAATCATTTTTAGAAATAATTTTGGCCACCTTCTCAACCTCTTCCTTGTTATTACTTTGTCCTTTTGCTATGTACATAATATTGTAACAAGGTTTTGAATGATTAGGTAGTCTTAAATAATTGAAAAGGAAGCAACTTACCTGGGGAAAAAACATCAGTTCAAATGCTCATAACTTACTCTATTTATATCATTAACGTAGTCAAAAAGTCTTTTTTCTCTAGCCAGTGTAGTTGTTAAGTTACAAAAAGTCTTTATTCTCTAGCCAGTATAGTTGTTAAATTACAGCCTGTGGAGGATATTGATGACTTCCAAGAGTCTAGGTTGGCTTTTTTCTGCAATTTTGCCAAGCTTTACATGAAATTATTGTTTAGCTATATTTAGTAAAGATGCAAGATGGCCTTTCTGACCCAACATTTCAGATATATCCAATGAACTTAAAGTAAATGATGACAAAGTACTCGATCATTGGTGCCTTAGCAACCTACTGCTGAAAAAAGAGATTTGACTAGCAGGTAATATCGTGATATGGGCTGTAATAAATAAAAAGATATTGTATCAAAAATAAATGACCTTATGATCAACATTTGCTTTATCAAAATTAACGACGTTTTCAATGCTGTTGAGCAATTGTGGCACAGCTGTACAGAGCAATACTTTAACTGTCATTACCATACACTTTTTAAATCTTTTTCTTATCCTGGCATTATCAGAAATTTCAGTGGGATGCCTTCGTATCCAAAAAAAACAGCATTCATAATGGATCTTCCTGTATAATATGTCTGTGTTTGAGACAACCAGCTTGAAAGCATTCATGGAGTACTGCACCTTAATACATAAAGGGGAAATTCCTTTTGTCAGTTCACTTTGGGAGTAGTCCATCTCCCAGTTCAATCCCAAATGGAATCATTCACTAAACCGTCACCCTATTTTGGTATTTCCCCCAATTTGTTCACTTGATAGTCTAAGTGGCCAGTTTCATCCTGGATGCAATCATTAAAATTAAAAAATCATTTACCCACATCATGATATTTGGAAATTGTTTCAACCAAATAATTTTTAACCAGTACCTATAATAGTAGCTATGTCTGTTTGTATAAGTAAGTGTTTGTTTAGAGGCCACTAGATACATAGCTGGAAAACATTATTGCCACAGACTGCAGTTATCTCAGTTGACAGCTGGTGCTGGTATTATAAGAAAGCTGCTGATAAATGACCATAGCTTGCAGTGTAAATATGCTGTCAGATACCCATGCTGTGTCATGTGGAACGTTCCATTTATTCTAATGACACTTTCATTATTGTAAACACTTTTCTCTCAAGGAACCATCAGATTGGAAGGAGGCACCGCTACAAGTGGACGTATAGAAGTTTACTACTACAATCTCTGGGGCAGAGTGTGTGATCATGAATGGGGAGCTGCTAATGCACAAGTTGCATGCAGACAGCTAGGATATTCTTCTCGAGGAGCAACTACACTTACTGGATCTGCTGTTCCTGATGGCACTGGGAGGATATGGTTGTATAATATCGATTGTGTTGGGAATGAGATCAGTCTCTTTAAATGTATTGCTAACCCCATTGGGAACCACAGTTGTTTTCACTCTGTAGATGTTGGAGTGAGCTGTCAAGCTAGTAAGTAATAACTATCATACTAGGATGTTTTTCATATGTGATTGATAAGGTATGTAACCTGGTTATTTATGGAGTTGATATATGTGGAGCAGATTAAAAGGGCATCATGTTGTGTAAGCTATATACACGCGAGAATTTATTTATCTAAATTGGGGGACTTCATGATAAATATCTAACACCTTTATTTTCATTATTTTATGAGCAAAATTTAATGAGCAAAATTTTAATTTGTTGTCTCAAAAAACTCTCAGTTGATTAGAATAACCTTCTCAATATAATTAACATAACATTTACACTCTCGACATTTCAACTAGATTCATAATGCATACTATGTTTCAAATTTTAATAATGTTTTTAAACAGATTCTTAACAGATGTGCATGAAGACACAATTGTTAAATGGCATATGAGGTATAGTTTCTTGTTGTCAAATATAAAATATTCATGTTTTGATTAAAGGAGGACCACCATGCTCATCGCATGGAGCAATCAGACTGCAAGGAGGCACAGCTACCAGTGGACGTGTAGAAGTTTGCAATGACAATTTCTGGGGCACAGTGTGTGATGATGAATGGGAAGCTGTGGATGCACAAGTCGCATGCAGACAATTAGGGTATTCTGCTGCTGGAGCTACCAAACTTTATGCTTCTGCTGTTCCTGATGGCATTGGGGAGATATGGTTGGACAATGTCAATTGTGTTGGTAATGAGATCAGTCTCTTCAGCTGCAGTGCTAACCGAATTGGGTACCACAATTGTGATCACTCTGAAGATGTTGGAATGAACTGTCAAGCTAGTAAGTAATTATCACACTAGGATGTTTTATGTTACTTTCATGATCATTAACGATGGCATCATTAAGAACTCTGTATATAGAGAGAATTTGTATACACAGCAGATAGATGCGGTTAAACTGGTTTCCTACTCTTTGTTAGCATATCTACATAGTCTGATCTTCTTGTCATTGTTGGTGATGATCAGAACTTTACTGCTCTTTCCTGGATATAATTGTCTGGCAATTTGCATTTCTTTTAAGTGACCCATGTTTTTAACCATTCTTAACTCCAATACAAGAAATTTTATTGTCAAGAGAAAGATATTTGGTCTGCCTTAAAAACTTACTAAATATTGTTAGTTAGGCATGCAAAGTAGTGCAGTTCTTGATTATAATGGACGGAATTTTATTAATTTACTTTGTGTTGTATCTTGGAATCATTCAACTACAAACTGCCTGTGAGTACAGTACTAGTATCTGAGTCTTTATTCTTATATGTATAGCAAGACATTTTTGCGGTGGAAATATTTGTTTGAAAGCCAAAATCACCCTGGAAGGAATTTTTTTCTTCAGCCTGGAATCAATTGTTGCAGACTAATGCACACACATTGTGCTTGGTGATGCACACACAGACTTTTCTTAATGGTATAGCATACTAGATAAATACTTAATGGCTGCCTTGTTTCCATGAATACAACCATACTGTGCTATCTAGTCCTTAGTCTTCGCATCGACAGCTTAATAGGTACACCTTGTTTTAGAAGGCTTTGACACTATGGAGAAGATTATTTCATTCATGGCCTTGATTAGCTGGACCCATACCTCTACCTAGAGGACCACAGGGCCTAGATAGAGTGGATTGGGAAGATTTATAGAGACATGGCAGAGGAGAAATATTAGCACAAGTGTGTAACTAGTTTAAACATTCATCTAGTTTGGTTCTGGATGAAATAATCTAAATTTTACATGTGCTTAAATTTTACCACTATAGGGTAATTTAAAGTTCTACACTAAGGAGAGGAAGTGTGTGGTATGTGTGTTGGAGGTGGGTGGGGGCAAGTGGGAGCAGAGAGGGGGGAGTAGACTATTTCTTGCATTTTTTACAAATATTATAACTTTTTAGTACTTAATTTCTTTTCAAAGAGTTTAGTCTCAAAAGGTAGCCTTTCTGTGTGCTTTCTAATGGTGTTACAGTAGAGGTAAATTCTGACTGAAATATGGACAAACTGCAAAAATTGTTGTAAACGCTCTTGCTCCCCAATCTTAGGTTTTCAACACTTGTCATTGACGTGATATCAGAGTACCTGCAGGTATAACTTGGCAGAATAATTTATGCCTCCCATTACCCAATTTCATTTTTTGCAGTCGGGTGACCAACTATATCTTATCAGAAAATAAGTGGATTGGAAAGCTGATAATAGAAAAATAGAGCAATGCAAAGACTTTCAGATGAGATAAAAATGTTTACTAAGAACAAAAATTGACTGAGTTAGATTACTTTATGTGATGTTGCATGAAATTACATTTTTGTGGTAAATTAGTTTGAAAAGTACAACACTATAACCACATGGGTTTCCTCATTATTTTTACTGTGTTTACCTACGAATTTGGAACTCCAAACTACAAACTTCTCTTCATTCTATGACCTTAAAATATATCCTAAAATATAGATCTCTCTGTGTGCTTTCTTTTAATTTTAAAAACTGTTACATAGGTGTAGGTATACTCAAGTTACAGTGCAGTCCTCAAATCAGCCTGCCCACGTTTTCTGCAATTCTAACTTCTAATTGGATAGTATAAGGCAGTTGAAATTTTTACCAGTTTCCTAAAGGAAGCTCTTCTCTATACAATGAATGTTATCATTAGGTGCTAAAGCATAAGTATGTAGTTAAGCGTGCATGTGGAAAATAATTTTTTTAAATACATTTTCCACCCCTGCACTTGACCATACAAATTATCATTCCTATGTCACTATAACTCTAACACATTTTAGCCAATAAATGTATTCAATTACAGATCATTGTTCAACATCAAAGGGATTCAGAGCATTTCCTTGCAAGCATAATTTCCTGAGCAGTTTTCCTCTAAAGAAGAGTTTCCATAGTAGCAATAGAAGCCAAGAATACACCATAAATGAAAGCAGTTTGATCAATAATCATAATTAAAATTTTCTTCTGTTTCCCATCAAGCCAGTAGTACAACTACCTTCTAATAGGAGTGCCTTTAGTTTTACTTATATTAATATCAAATATCACCAGAAAGTGGTCAGGTACAAGCTATAGCGAGTTGGTGATGTTTTGATGAGTAGTTTAATGTAAACAACGTAGAGAGAGAGTTACTGACTTTGGCATATATTCTACTTCCAAACCATTATTTGCAATAGTAATTGTGGAGAAACCTGTACAATATATTATTGATAATAATAAAAAATTAAACTAAACAAGAATTTACCAAACTAGACAACCAGGTATTGATAAAACAAACTCCAAATTTAATAAAGTATAAAAACAATTTATGATATTCTTTTTCAGATAAAGGGAACTGTAAGTTTTGACTGCCTCCATTGGTCAATTCTTTTTTAATTTCTTGTTGACTTGTCAATCCAGTATATTTTTTGTTTAAAAAAACAACAAAATTTTTGGCTTCCAAAGAAACTCTCAGTTGTGATAGTGAAATAATAATGATTTTCTCAATAATCATCTTGAATTTACTCACTCAACAATGTTTGGTTAGATGTCTTAGCTATTATTATAGTCATGACTCGTCTTTCTCATTGTTATTTTGAGGTCATATTTCTATATTTTATAGTCAAGCTTCCACATTTAAGAGGCTACTCAATATAACACTAGAACTAGATGTTAATATATGATTTATTAGTAAAAATTACACATGTACATATGTATTCATAGAGTACACATAGACACAAGCATTACAAGCAGTCACCTGATTTTATTGAAGGTCTGTGCTGTTACCAATTGTCACAGGAGCAAACTTCTGGGAAATCAATTGACTACTTATTGGTAGGAAAATGTGCAGCTCTTGGTGACTGAACTGTGTTCTTGGTGTTAACTATTGATCACAACTCTATGCATCTGGATAAACTAACTGATACATATGCATTATGGGTACATAGTCACCTGGTTTTGTTGAAGGTTTGAGCCATTTACTATGGCCACCAGAGTAACATTTTGAGGAAATCAACTGTTCACTTCATGAAACAAAATGTGCAAATGCTTGCTGGTGTAGCCCAGCTAGACTGAATATTTCTCATGCACCAGCACATAATTTAACTTCCCTTCTGATTTTCGGATGTTTGGCTGAAAAGAGAAATAGATTAATGCTGATTTAAAAAAAAATTGTTGGTTGTTGCAAAGCATTAGAGTGTTAGTCTTCTGATAGTAAATTTATGATGAATGCAAATATACGACGTAGTTAGGTTTTGTAAAAAGTTTAACTATACATAGATGGATTGTGAAACATATTAGTCGTTGCAATATATCTTGTCTTAGTAATATTATAACAAACTATACACATGTTATGTGAAGGAAGAATAGTAAATATGTATATTGATATATAGAGAGATGGTGTTGAAGACCAAATTTCAAAGTTTTAACTCCTTTGCAGGCTGCCAGTTTACCACTTTTGCAAAGGATTGAAATAAGCTAAAATTATTTCTGCTGTCAAAATCATTTGAAGACTCCATTAATTATACCAACATGGGACTAAAGTAAGTTTCAGCCTAGTTCTAAACTTCTTTTTTCCTGCCATTTTAAAATAGGGATCAAACCAATATAAGGCAGGTTAATTCTGTTTGACACTTTAGAAAGTGTATGGTTGACCCATGTTGATCCACATGTAATTGTTTCTAACAATGGTCATTCAAATTTAGATCTTCAATTACTATAAACACGTTATATATGCCTATCAGATCATGTTGCATATTTTATAATATTAATAATAATATTAATAACACAAGTAAACTAAATAATGTGGAGATAATAGAGTGTATAGGCAATAATAATAATATTGTCGCCAATAACATTTATCATTAATACTGTTACTCTCTATTTCCAGTATTTGAGATGTCCCAAGTTGAAGTGATGTGCTATAATAATACAAGGTGTGAAGGTTATTATGAAATGAGCACGATGGAAGACTGCTGTGATGCTGGTCTAGATCCATCCGGACTGTCATATAGCAATTCTACAGCCATGGAATGCCATGATTGCACAAAGGGTAAGTTGAGTCGGTGGTGTGGGTGAAGTGTACAAGTGTGTGGATGTATCAGTATCTTCTCTGATGACATCTTGATGGTTATATATTTATTTATGTAGTATGTTGTTTAGGAAGTAATAATATGTTTTCTGTTTACAACAGCATGCTGCTTAAACCTGCAAACTTGATAGAACTTGCATACCACAAACAAAACTTCCAAACTACAATTCAAGTGATGCATGAGCAATGCTTAGGCTTAGTAGAGGATTACAAGACTTTAAATTCACTGTTTCTCACATGGATTTCATTTCTGCCACACACAAAAGATGGAGTACAAATTAAATAGGGAGATTTAAGTTTGGCGTAGTCCCCAAGAGGTGGGGGATCTCTAGCTAATCCACATATAAATCCCTGTTTTCCTAGCTTGAAATTGATAATCACATTACTAGAACACTTTTGTGAACCAATGAAAATGAGTGCCAATTAAGCCATAGCTGGGCTTGCCGAGCTATACAGCAGAGGCCTATTATCATGATTGACTTTATGACACACTAATGAGTTAATATAGTTAGGTATATTCTCATGGTTAGTTGTTCGTTTCACAATGGTTGGCAGCTATAAATATACTACATGCTATATCTCTATTATGAATTCAGATATATATCACATTCTGTCCTTCCTGGATATTGTGTGCTTATCATACTTGAAAATGGCTAAGATCAACAAATCATACCAACATAAAACTGTTTCATCATTGTGCAGGCACATATTGATTTATACAACCATAACATCCTGGCGGGATACAATTTGATACACTAACTACTCCAGAGGACTATTCAATAAGTTAGAGCTGACACAATGCAAGCAATTGCATGGGTTGTTTAAATGTGTGACCCAGACTTTGCCAGTTTTTATTAATTTCTGACCCATTTCTATTTTCCTACTCCTATTCTCCAACTGTGACCAAAAAGACTCCCAGTGGGCCTCTTTTTCTAATAATTTCCAAAGAAGAACTGATCTTTACAAAAGTGTGGACATAATAGGGTGCATTCACATTAATAATACTATTGGCATTACCAAAGTCTAATTAATTATGCTTCTCTCTATGTTCAGTTATTGGGAAATCCCAGGATGAAGTGATGTGCTACAATGGTATATACAAGTTGTGGAGGTCATTTTGAATTGAGCACGATGGAAGATTCGTACGAAAGAGACCAAATGTATAAGCAAAACAGGCAAGTCCATTTTACTACTATTTTTTGGTTCCCTGGTCTTATTGGTTGTCACTTTGTTGAGGTCAGAGAACGGGTCACTATGTAGCATTGAAAATTCTGGAAAGGGTGTTATGGAAGCTAACAAATCAGCTGTAAAAGTACTTGAGCTATCTTTGAGAACTAGTATTAGGACTGAACTTATGATGAGAAAGTAAATATTCGATCAATTTCACTACTGAAAGTTGTCAGGAAAACCGGACATCCTGACTGATGTCGCCAACCGACCACCAGACATCATGGCTCCATCCCTGAACAACCGAGAAAAGAGCAACCACAACAAGAAAACCATCACAAGGTCTCCACACACACACCAGATGTTGTGGACACCACAAAGACCACAGCACCACTGAGTCTGATTGAGCACCCAATTGCTCACCACTGATGGTACGTCAGAACAGCACTAGAATAGGACCTTATATAGATATATTATGCTATAGAGTATTTTGTGACATTGTGTTTTAGCTAGCCTATAAAAAGGATTGATGTTAGCTAGGTTATTTAGATATTGCAATGTAGACTGAAAGCGAGCTTAAGATACAGCCAACAGCACCGAGAACTTCACTTGTACACTATAGATACTAGTTTGTAATACTGTTGTGTATTACTATTCTCTTGCATTATCTCATTACTAATAATATTTAACTATTGTTAGTTCTTATTTGTAAGGTAACTAAATTCTTACCTTGAGGAATCCAGCATCTACCAAGGTGGCTGAGTTTGGTTTGGGTTGCAGGACGTCAAGTGGAGACCGAGCATCCCTTACGACATCTGGAAAGACAGGTATCGAGGTGTGCAGATTAAATAGTTCTGCATAGCCAGAAGGCCTGGTGCATTTCCACGACAAAAGTCATGCATATATTGGCAATATTCTGCCGAGAATGAGAATTCGGCCGATTGCAAGATATTCAAGGCTCTCTATAGATAGGGGAGAGAATAGTGAGGCCTTTCAGGAGCAAATACTTTGAACAGCTGAAGAAAAAAGCTAAAGTAGGTATATACTGAGTTTGCGGGGTTGATGTCTTTGCTATCCAAGAAGCATGGTAGAAAAAGGGTTTTCTGGGAAAATACCTGTATGCGATGTAAAAAAATGTGAAAGCACATCCTGCATGTGGACTAGCACCAGCATTGGTACAAATATTGTGATGCCTGCAGCTTCAGGAATTGTCATGGCTTATGACAGGATTCTCCTCACAAGTATGGTAAATGCTTTTTAATCAAAAAGAAATGGGCAGCATCACTTCTTAACAGGATGGTTATGTGTGGAATAAAGCTCATACCAAATTAAAGCAACCAAGGAATGTCGGACAAGCAATTTGAGCACTTGAAATTGTGGATTTTTTTGGACAAGTATCCAGGATGGCTGTCTCAATAGACATTCTCCTGATGGATTAATCATCAACTTGGACTGGATTGGTTTTAGATTAGTATCATCCTGAGATTTAAAAATGGCAGCAAAAAGTAGCAGAAGAGTGGAAGCAGTTAGTCTCGGTAATAAAGACAGATAACAGCAACATTGGCTGTTTAGGGTTTCCTGCCCACACAGATCCTGTACCAAGAAAAACAGACCAGATCACAACCAAATTTGCCTATCCAATGGATTTGACATCTTTCAATCCCCAAATCTTTGGGAAATGAATGAAACCTGCCTATTATTCCTCAAAAGATCTTTATCGCATGCACTACTAGAGTATAGGAAGCTCAGGAAATAACAGAAAGCAATGCTGACAATGGAAAAATTAGTGGTCAAAAAACTAACTCTACTGTGCTTTGAAGAGCACAATATTTTTTCATAACGGATCCTGCTAGGTGAAATGACTATGGATGTTAGCATTAACAAACCTACTTATTGATGGTAAAGTTCCATTTATGGTATGCTGAAGCTCAAGAGCATCTTCAACATGGGGCGGTAGCAGCAGATGTAAAGGTCATAATGGGCATGTCTGTTATCAAAGAACATGGAGCCAAGTGGCTTACTTTCCTCTATGAGAAAAACCAGAGATTTTTTTAATGTTACGATTGTGGATGAAATGAAGAAAGCAAGTGTGGCCCCTATGAGTCTGGAAGACCAAGATGTTAGTAATTCTGATCCATTTGCTGATTTGTGAGACAATTGCTGTATATAGTATCTAGCAGCATTCCAACAGCTGTTTTAATGGTATTTAAATCAAAGTTTAAAGGTAGGATGTAACAATTTTTTTCTTCAAAAAAAAGTCTATCTAGTAGTCATATTTCAAGTTTCAGAGCATTTCAATGCTCCACAATGAAGTTATGCACCTTTATGTGCATGCTCTTCCATGCAATTGAATGCAATCAAGCTACACGGGGGGCTATATACCAAAAGATTGGCAAGACCATAAATAAAACATTCATGATGGCAGTTACAATGGTTCTTTACAAAAATTCATTTTGCTCATTCCCACTACCAAAATAAATGTATCTAGCTAGTCAACTGGATATGTGCAGCTTTTTAAAAATCTGATGTACCGTATGTGGTTAGTTCTCCTGTGCTTCATATAGGAAAAGAGATGATAATTTTATTATTTTGTTTACATGAAATATTATACTAGGAAAAAGTAGAGCAGTAATTGCGGTCTAGAAAAATATGTAAGCTAAAGGAAGTGACCCATTCATTTTGACTGTGTCTTGCTAATGACATAATTATTATATGTCTGTTGGTACTGCTCTCAATGGGAGATGAACTTTGAAACAGCTTCAAATTAAGCACACGATAGAGATGATTGTTCTAGTTAAACATAAAGCATAAAGCCAAGCTGAAAGCAAAATATCACACGTTCCCAATACTTATAAAGTCCAAACTCGAGAGGACCATAGAAGGGATTTTAATCGCATATTCCAATTTTTTGGCATTTGACAAAGTTCAGACCTAATTGCATTTTAATAATTTTGTGTAAACATTCTGCTCGTGCAGTGCATTTGACAAAATAATAATGATATGTGGGTAGTAGTTGATTCCTCATGTTGAAATCTGAGTCAAAGAATCCTTGACTGCTTTATTCTACCTCCGACAGTTAACAGACCAATGCTGAAGCTATTACCTGCTATCATGCTAGTATATACTAAAGAGCACTTTTCATGCTTGTGTTGGTATCTAGCTTTAAACCAAGAGCAGTAATAATGTTGTTAGAATGCTTTGATCTGTTGATTTTTTAGGGAATTATTCCATAACAACAATAGCAAACAATTCATCAAGCAGTCCAGTCATGTTTTATAGCATTTATATTTATAGTTCAAATTTATTCGAGAACATTTTTTATAGTACCTTACCTTGAGAATATCGTGCTCATCTCAATTGTTATTAGATGATATAAATAGACCGACGTTTGGCTAAATCTGGTAAGCTACCACAATAAGGAAACCTGCTATACAAAGAGTGGTGTCTGCACTTCGTATACTATAGCTGCCACATCAGAATTTACTACATGCCTTCACAGGTATGCATAGGCGCATTCACCTTCCACTTCAAGGCTTTTACTCTCTAATATGCCAAAACTGTTTATTACCTAAGAGCCTGCCTTGTTTCTATCACAGTTTGCCATTACATTTCCAAAGATGAATTAATGTTCGGCATTGATGCCGTCAAGTTCAATGTTCACTCTAAATTTTCCAGGATGATAGAAAAATATAATTCACTAAAAAATGTTGCTTATTGCAAAGCTAAACTGTGGTGAAATTATTAAATAATCATTTCAATATCTGCATTAGTTCTTGTGGAATTTTTAAGCATCATTAATTCATAATAGTAATTTAATACAGTAAGAATTACATTATTGTCTGACTAAGAAGCTAGTTATGAATAACTATAAATGTTCCATTACATGAGCATGCAGCCATATAATTAGGGTAAAATATTGTGCAAATTAATCCTAAAAGGGTCTTTTTTCATGAAAGTATCCCTTTTTAATAGATGCATATAAAATGACTGTAACTCTTACTATTCCCTTACTATTTTCATTTCAGCTTCCACTGACTACCTGAATGACCTCAGCAATGATGGCATGATAATCCTGAATGCTAGCAATCCTGTAGTAAATGTCTCTTTCTCACTCGTGGATGATTCCATTGTCGAAACTCTTGAAAATCTATTTGCACACCAAAATTTTTCAGGTGCTGTTCACCCCCGTGTAATCTTGGATCCTGCTTTAGCGGAAGGCATCATATTGGGTGATGATGGTGAGTACATAAATATTACGAAATACCAACTCCCAGTGTCTTGCCAGAGATATATCATAGCCACAAATCCACATCCAGATTTCCATTTGTTTGGTGAGAACATCAAGCTCAAGCACAAAGGGAGGTGGGAAGGAAGTGGAAAGAACTATATATTGTAACGTACAAGTAATTACCAGGATCTATATCTTTATATTCTTTATTGTTAGATCCTGTTGTTGGATTCATGAATGCGCCTTATATTGTGAATGAGTATGATTGCAAAGTAACCTTGATGGTTGCAATCTGTACTGACATGTCAGTTGAAGTATTTCTTTTGATCTCTCTGATAAGTGGTACTGCTAAAGGTAAGTGTGTTATGCTTATGGGTTTCTTAATCATAATCTTTATGCAATAGTGTTTTATTAATAATTGATATAAATAGACTTATTTTGTTCATATTCTGTGCATTGTTGTAGAGTTATATTCTGCTTGAAATCACTAACTCTGGAATTTTGTACTCATTCTTTAATGTACTAATGAACCAGAGTCAATGTCAAATCTTCCAAAGTCAATCGAAATTTCATTATCAAATCTAATCAACAGTGGAATTCTCTGAATCTAGTAATCCTTTATTTCATATCAATTTGAGTTGTACTCTTGTACCATGAATTTGTAAGTAATTCCTAGTATGTAGTGAAACTGTATTGGCTGATCTGATGACTAGAATATAATAGCAGATATGACCCTATAATTCTGCAATCTTTTGTGAATATACTAGTATGAATAATCTTCACGCACTAATGTAAATTCATTTCTCATGATTAGTTACTATGCATTAGGACTTGAACAGTTTAAATACATTTCTCAGAGCTCCCAGTCAGATCTCTTTCTCTTTACTCACCTTGTTAGCCTTGTCATGATCAAATTTGGAGCACTTGTGCAGTAAATTGATTAATTGACTGAAAAATTGCACAGCATGCTTAGAGTACTGCTGCCTCCAAAGCTGTTGGTTAGAGGTGGATAAGTCCTTCTTTCTGTCAAGAAATATCTCTATCAGTTGTTTTTATATGCCAAAATTGTGGAGCGTTTTGCAATTTTGTTTTATGCATGTGATTTGCTCATTTGTGTATACTATTACCATTAGTGTATGTGCAACAAATTAGACTTCTCAGTTTCATAAACGACATGACTTAAATATTTTGTACTAAACTCATCATAATTATTAGATTTATAGTTAAGATTAATTACGAATGTGTTTAGTACAATATATTGGATACTAGTTCAAATTTTACCATTTTCATATTACCTTAATTTCAGTTTCCACTGACTATCTGAATGACCTTACTCGGAATGGATATGCAACCCTGCATGCTGGAAATCATATAGGAAACATAAGCTTCACGCTGGTGGATGATTTAGCTAATGAGTATTTGTCTGCAAGTCTAGAAATATTGAACCCTACTGAGTCACGTGCGACCTTGGCTCCTGCTTTAGCAGATACCATTATCTTGGGAGATGAAGGTAAATCAATGATTACAAAATTTTACTAAGTTAAATCTTCGTAACTCTAGCTCAGAATATTATTAAGGTAACATCCCTCTTTAAATTTTATTATTTTCTTCATGCTTTATTTAGTTGTGTGTGTCTGCTAATCTGGCTATAGAAAACCCTTTACGAAATCCTCAACAATATATTAAATGATGGAGATGTTGAAATGTGAAGATTAGGTTTACCTATTTTATATTTGGTAGATGTTGTCCAGTACGCTGCCATAGAGAATTCTATTCAGAGTGCATGCATATCTTGGTGTGCAATAATAATATGGTGATAAAAGTTGATTTGTGGTCAAAGGGGGGAAGGAGAAGCGGTGGAGGAGAAAATTTCACTGGTTATAATGTTACTAAATTAGCTTTATTTACTTCAATCTAGTTCCTACTGTTGGTTTCAATAAAAGAGAATATTTAGTGGATTAATGTAACTGCAATGTAACCATGGGAAGTTGGATTTGTATCTGATGGCAAAGTGTCTACAGTACTCTTTTCATCTCTTTGTTAGCTGGAACTGCTAAGGGTGAGTTATTTATGATCAGATTCATTCTTAATCACAATTTCTTTGGTGGGTTTACTCATATAATCTATTAAACAGTAATGGTTGAAGTCAGAGTAATTTGTAGATGTGTCCATGTTCTATGAAATAAATATCATTATATATAGGTCCATTCATAAACTTTTTGCTACTCTCATTTCAGTTTCCTCTGATTATCTAAATGACCTCAGTGGTGGTGGATGGATAGTCCTGAATGGAAGCAATCCTACAGTGAACATCTACTTCTCACTCATGGAAGATTTTATTGTTGAATGCCTTCAGAATTTGTCTGCAAACTTAAGTTTGTCAGATAATGCTCAACCACATGTGGTAATTGATCCTGCTCTAGCACAAATTTATAATGATGGTAAATACGTACTAATATTTTCATTCAGTGTAGCCTGATTTTACCAGTCTGCAAAGAGTTTTGCCAGTGATAAATTGCCTTCCATATAACCATCTGTGGATATTTTTTAGGGTATAAATCTATGTCAGCAGTAATAATTTAACATGATGAATTTATTTAAGTAAAGTGTTTCCAACTCAGTGTCGATATGCCAAGGCCCTTTTTTTCTCTCTAGGTTAAAGCATCTATTTTGTGTGTATGTACATGTTCACACACAAGTGGGTTTTGTGCATGTGTATGTACATGTGGGTGTGTACCTGTGAGAAGGAAAGGGGGCGGGAGATGTATACATGTACACTTAATAAATAAAATTATTTTCTTGTCCACAAGTATGAACTGTTGCTTAAATTGTAGTGTTCCATCCTTAAAAATAATGGACATAAGTTGGCTTTTAACTTTTTTACATGGCACCATTCAAGAATTAAAGCAGACAAGTTACAGCAGTTCATAATCACAACCCTGGAGTAGCACCCTAGTGTTTAAAATGTGTGAGCTAACAGATTGTAGATGCCAGATTTTGGTGGATATAACTTATAATATGTAAATCATTAACTCTAATGTATGTGCTAGTTTGGGATCTAAAATAGGACATGCCCGTTTTTACTCTGTATTTGACTTGACCTTTTTCTCAACTTTTATACAATTAACCCTCTTTAATGCCAAAGCAGTAATCTAAATAAACAGCCACTACTGCCACCACTGTCTTCAAAAAGATAGTAAAAATGGCAATTCTTGTTTTTAAAAGCTAGCTATGTGCATAGTTTTCCAACCCCAAGATTTATAACTGAAATGAGGAGGAATGTTTTGATATGACTCCTACGTACCCAGTATACCAGTCAAAGCTCTCCGTAAGAATAAATGTTATGAAGTTTATAACTAGCTATCTTCTATACCTAGTGCCTTAATGAACTATGCATCTTTGCACGTATTTTTCTTATTGACTTTTGAGTAACCAAAGCTAAATACCTGCCTTTGATATACCTAGATCATAAAATCTGCTATATACTGCATATCTGTACTAGCTGTAGAGCTATAACAATAACGAACTAACCTAAAAAACAAGAGCTTTGATTAGCAACTTTGTATTTAATTACATCACTGGAATGCCTGTGAGGAAGCTCTGTAGATCTTACTGTTAGACTTGTCAAGGCTTGTTCCAAAGAAGGAATTCCACATATAAGAACTTGGTGTTTGATTAGCTACTATGATTCCTTGAGCCACAGACAAGCTAGTTGCACAGTGTAGTTGAATAGCTGCATCAGCTGATAGTCAGGTCTAGACTTGATCCAAAGAAGGAAGTCTAAATGTAAAAATTTACCCAAATAAGCACAATTTTCTAAAACCCACCATTAGGCTAGTTATGCAACGTTGAATATATGTCTATAGCCTAATTTATGTACAGTACTCAAGCACAAAATGAAAACTACTGCTACCTGACCACAGCTGTAGCTACACTTATCCGTTAGGCCCAAAGAAGACAGTCCAACAGATGAAAACTGCCATTTTGGGGGTAAGGGACTTCTAGAGCATTGTATGACCATAGCAAATAATTATATATAAGTCCATAGCCTTAGGGAATTAATTAATAGGGATGAAGTATTGCCATGTCCTCCATGTTTCTTTTCTGTTGAGTTCAGTCTTAAATATATTAAATAGAATGTATACATACAATACTGCAAATTACACCTTGCATTTCTATTTGTGATATGTTGTATACATAGTATGATTAAGGTTTAAAAATGACTGAGGAATGTTCTGTATGACATACACGTAAATCAGATCAATAATGGACAATGTGTGAAATTGAATATGTCATTTTATAATTATTATCACAGAAGTTACATATGGATTTGAAGAGACAAAGTATTCGGTATATGAATCTGCAGACATCCAGGAAGTGTGTTGTAGGATAACCAGTCTTGAGGATGATATACAGGTCACAAATTCAATCACTGTAGAGATCACTCTTCAAACAAGGACAGGAAGTGCAGGTATTAAGCAGTGATAGCAAAAGAAACATCAGAAATGGCTGCTTTAGGCGCTATTTTATAATAGTACATATTGACTTGATATATATTTTATATAGCAAACTTATTAGAATATATATTCTGTAGAACAAAACAAGACATTATTTGTCAATGTTTTTAATACACATGATGAAGCTGATATATTATCTATTATGAGGTCGCAGGATGGTGAAAATATATATTGCACTTGTAATGGCTGGTTCACAATAATATTATGATGCTCTCTGAGTTCTGTTACATCTATCATCATCGTTTTGTTATAATGAACTGGCAATGATGCAATACAACTTGACAATATGATATAACAGCACAACATGTTGAATACAATTTCCATTCCAGTGGCAAGGGTTGAGATAAATCATGCGAGATTTTATTCTTTTATTACCCACCCATGCCCATTCATTTACATAGATTAATGGAGATTATACATAAGTAATTTCTGGTTTTGTTGAATGCTATGATTTTAATTATTGTGACAAGATTAAGCTTCTTTTGAAAGTATTTTTTAATATTAAGGTCATCAAGAGTAGCAAATAAATTTCATAGAACAATATGCCCTACTTCCTGACTAGTCCTCCCTGGTCCATCTTATGCAGTGTGAAATATAAAATCATGAACATAAAATTATGCATCACATAATAATTATATAATGAATATAGAACAATATCACCTTAAACACTTTATCATATTACTGCAGATAATAAAGACTTCAAGGAACCTCCTTTGACAATATTCAATTTGACAGTATTCAATTTGACAGTGTTCGATTTAGATCATGGTGACATTAATAACCAGAGATTTTGTTACAACATTACCATTATTAATGATGAAATTCGTGAAGATAACGAATCATTCATTCTTGAAATCTCTGCTCCACTAAATGTTGGAGTATTTGTCTGGCCCAATGTCACAGTGATTTCCATTTTGGATGATGATGGTAAGAATTAGTAGGTGTAGTAAACAGCTTAACCCTTTGAACCCTTGGGCATCTAAGTCAGGCTGACCCCACCCACTCACTCCTCCACCTCATCTACTGAGGTCCTGGCAGGAATATTACTCAAAATATAAAGTATGTTATAATATGTTGTATAAATGCATCTAAACAGTGTTTAAAAAAATACTGATATATAAATATGCTTTTACAAAGCCAGAAAGATTTCAGTCTATTCTGAGACCACTGGAGTCTCGTTCCAGGCCCTGGCATGATCCCTGCCTCAATTGCCTGTCTTCTACCTTGCCCTCTGTTACCATATAGCTGGCAGTACTTGGTTGCCTTCTTCTCTTTGCTCCAAAAAAACTGGTCCAGTCTTATAAAATTCGATGCTAAAATTTCATAGATTGTCCAAATTAATGTAAAATAACCAGAAAAATTTGGTGCACCAAAAATCTAATCAAATGAAGCAGCTGTAGCACTACACTGGAATATGATAGTTTAAAAAGCAGGTTCTCTGGCAGGAAAAGAGACCACTCAGGTTTAACATAAACCCTGCAATAAAACAGCTGCTCGGGTTCAAAGAGTTTTAACTTGAAGTGAGTGGAATTGATGAATTATAATATTTTATATATATATACATATATATATATATATATAGGTGCTGCAATTGGTTTCATTGATGCACAATATTATTTTGGTGAAGTTGAATTCAAAAGGTTCTTTGCAATTTGGAGTGCTGTCTGGTGGCTTGCAGATACATGTTTGTGTTCAATTTAACATATCACAAGGATCAGCATCACGTAAGGAACAAATCATTGGTGTTACAAATGTTTATTTAGTGATAGTGCTCTAGGTCATAGAGTCAGTCTTTCCCAATTTGATCATCAAGTCACATTTATGCTCACATATGCAAATTCTAATTAATGATAATCTTCTTTTTGAATTTTCACAACCACAGTTTATCCAGTGTAATGAACTTTCTAATGTTTGTACGAATATTTTCAACTAATATGAAATAATCTCAATCATTTAATTTTTTGGGCAATACCAAAAAAAGGGGCTTGATATTAAAACGTTGGCTTTCCAGTTTGATCGCTTGTTGCACATCCGAGTTCATGCCTTGATGCACACCAGAGTTCATGGCATGATGTTTATGGCTTGATGCACATCAGAGTTCATGTCTTGCTACACACCAGAGTTCATAGCTTGATACAGACCAGAGTTCATATCTTGATATCCACCAGAGTTCATGGCTTGATACACACCAGAGTGCATGGCTTGATACACACCAGAGTGCATGGCTTGATACACACCAGAGACCATAGCTCGATACACACCAGAGTTCATGGCTTGATGCACACCAGAATTGATAGAGTTCATCACTTGCTGCACACCAGATTTAATGGCTTGGAACACACCAGAGTTAATGGCTTGATACACACCAGAGTTCATAGCCTGATACACAGCAGAGTTCATGGCTTGATGCACACCAGAGTTCTTACGTGTAGCTTGATGCACACCACAGTTCATGGCTTGCTACACACCAAAGTTCATTGCTTGATACCAACCAGAGTTCATAGCTTGAGAAAAACCAGAGTTCATTGATTGATGCACACCAGAGTTTATGGCTTGATGCACTAAGGTTCATGGCTTGATTCACACCAGAGTTCATGGCTTGCTGTACACCAGAGTTCATGGCTTAAGACACCAGAGTTCATGGCTTGAAACAGAGTTCATGACTGCTACACATCAGACTTCATGGCTTGCTACACACCTGAGTTCATAGCTTGATACAGACCAGAGTTCATAGCCTGATACCCACCAGAGTTCATGGCTTGATGCACACCAAAGTTCATGTCTTGCTACACACCACAGTTCATATCACTTGATACAGACCAGAGTTCATAGCTTGATACACACCAGAGTTCATAACTTGATGCACACCAGTGTTCATGGCTTGATGTAGACCAGAGTTCATGGCTTGATGCATACCAGTATTCATGGCTTGTTGTTACACACCAGAGTTCATGGCTTGCTGCACGCCAGAGTTCATGGCTTGCTGCACGCCAGAGTTCATGGATTGGTACACACCAGAGTGGCTTAAGACACCAGTGTTCAATGCTTGCTGCACACTAGAGTTCATGGCTTGATACGGAGTTCATGACAGCTACACACCAGAGTTCATGTCTTACTACAGACTAGAATTCATAGCTTGATACACACCAGAGTTACTGGCTTGATGCATGCCTGAGTTCATGGCTTGCTACACACCAGAATTCATGGCTTGATGCACACCAGAGTTCATGGCTTGATACACACCAGTGTTCATGTCTTGCCAGACACTAAAGTTCATAGCTTGATACAGACCAGAATTCATAGCTCTATCTATACACACCAGAGTTCATGTCTTCCTATACACTAGAGTTCATGGCTTGCTACACACCAGAATTCAAGGCTTGATGCATGCCAGAGTTCATGGCTTGATGCAGGCCAGTGTTCATGGCTTGCTACACACCAAAGTTCATGGCTTGATGCACACCAGAGTTCATGGCTTGATACACACCAGAGTTCATGGCTTGATGCACACCAGAGTTCATGGCTTGATGCACACCAGAGTTCATGGCTTCATGCACACCAGAGTTCATGGCTTGATGCACACCAAAGTTCATGGCTTGATGCACACCAGAGTTCATGGCTTGATGTACACCAGAGTTGATGGCTTGAGACACCTATAGTTCATGGCTAGTTACAGAGTTCATGACTGCTACACACCAGAGTTCATGTCTTGCTGCACATCAGAGTTCATAGCTTGATACACACCAGATTTCATAGCTTGATGCACGCCAGAGTTCATGACTTGATGCTCACCAGAGTTCATAGCTTGATAAACACCAGAGTTCATTGCTTGATGCACATGTGAGTTCATGCCTTGATGCACACCAGAGTTCATGGCATGATGTTTATGGCTTGATGCACATCAGAGTTCATGTCTTGCTACACACCAGAGTTCATAGCTTGATACAGACCAGAGTTCATATCTTGATATCCACCAGAGTTCATGGCTTGATACACACCAGAGTGCATGGCTTGATACACACCAGAGTGCATGGCTTGGTACACACCAGAGACCATAGCTCGATACACACCAGAGTTCATGGCTTGATGCACACCAGAATTGATAGAGTTCATCACTTGCTGCACACCAGATTTAATGGCTTGGAACACACCAGAGTTAATGGCTTGATACACACCAGAGTTCATAGCCTGATACACAGCAGAGTTCATGGCTTGATGCACACCAGAGTTCTTACGTGTAGCTTGATGCACACCACAGTTCATGGCTTGCTACACACCAAAGTTCATTGCTTGATACCAACCAGAGTTCATAGCTTGAGAAAAAACAGAGTTCATTGATTGATGCACACCAGAGTTTATGGCTTGATGCACTAAGGTTCATGGCTTGATTCACACCAGAGTTCATGGCTTGCTGTACACCAGAGTTCATGGCTTAAGACACCAGAGTTCATGGCTTGAAACAGAGTTCATGACTGCTACACATCAGACTTCATGGCTTGCTACACACCTGAGTTCATAGCTTGATACACACCAGAGTTCATAACTTGATGCACACCAGTGTTCATGGCTTGATGTAGACCAGAGTTCATGGCTTGATGCATACCAATATTCATGGCTTGTTGTTACACACCAGAGTTCATGGCTTGCTGCACGCCAGAGTTCATGGCTTGCTGCACGCCAGAGTTCATGGATTGGTACACACCAGAGTGGCTTAAGACACCAGTGTTCAATGCTTGCTGCACACTAGAGTTCATGGCTTGATACGGAGTTCATGACAGCTACACACCAGAGTTCATGTCTTACTACAGACCAGAATTCATAGCTTGATACACACCAGAGTTACTGGCTTGATGCATGCCTGAGTTCATGGCTTGCTACACACCAGAATTCATGGCTTGATGCACACCAGAGTTCATGGCTTGATACACACCAGTGTTCATGTCTTGCCAGACACTAAAGTTCATAGCTTGATACAGACCAGAATTCATAGCTCTATCTATACACACCAGAGTTCATGTCTTCCTATACACTAGAGTTCATGGCTTGCTACACACCAGAATTCAAGGCTTGATGCATGCCAGAGTTCATGGCTTGATGCAGGCCAGTGTTCATGGCTTGCTACACACCAAAGTTCATGGCTTGATGCACACCAGAGTTCATGGCTTGATACACACCAGAGTTCATGGCTTGATGCACACCAGAGTTCATGGCTTGATGCACACCAGAGTTCATGGCTTCATGCACACCAGAGTTCATGGCTTGATGCACACCAAAGTTCATGGCTTGATGCACACCAGAGTTCATGGCTTGATGTACACCAGAGTTGATGGCTTGAGACACCTATAGTTCATGGCTAGTTACAGAGTTCATGACTGCTACACACCAGAGTTCATGTCTTGCTGCACATCAGAGTTCATAGCTTGATACACACCAGATTTCATAGCTTGATGCACGCCAGAGTTCATGACTTGATGCTCACCAGAGTTCATAGCTTGATAAACACCAGAGTTCATTGCTTGATGCACATGTGAGTTCATGCCTTGATGCACACCAGAGTTCATGGCATGATGTTTATGGCTTGATGCACATCAGAGTTCATGTCTTGCTACACACCAGAGTTCATAGCTTGATACAGACCAGAGTTCATATCTTGATATCCACCAGAGTTCATGGCTTGATACACACCAGAGTGCATGGCTTGATACACACCAGAGTGCATGGCTTGGTACACACCAGAGACCATAGCTCGATACACACCAGAGTTCATGGCTTGATGCACACCAGAATTGATAGAGTTCATCACTTGCTGCACACCAGATTTAATGGCTTGGAACACACCAGAGTTAATGGCTTGATACACACCAGAGTTCATAGCCTGATACACAGCAGAGTTCATGGCTTGATGCACACCAGAGTTCTTACGTGTAGCTTGATGCACACCACAGTTCATGGCTTGCTACACACCAAAGTTCATTGCTTGATACCAACCAGAGTTCATAGCTTGAGAAAAAACAGAGTTCATTGATTGATGCACACCAGAGTTTATGGCTTGATGCACTAAGGTTCATGGCTTGATTCACACCAGAGTTCATGGCTTGCTGTACACCAGAGTTCATGGCTTAAGACACCAGAGTTCATGGCTTGAAACAGAGTTCATGACTGCTACACATCAGACTTCATGGCTTGCTACACACCTGAGTTCATAGCTTGATACAGACCAGAGTTCATAGCCTGATACCCACCAGAGTTCATGGCTTGATGCACACCAAAGTTCATGTCTTGCTACACACCAGAGTTCATATCACTTGATACAGACCAAAGTTCATAGCTTGATACACACCAGAGTTCATAACTTGATGCACACCAGTGTTCATGGCTTGATGTAGACCAGAGTTCATGGCTTGATGCATACCAATATTCATGGCTTGTTGTTACACACCAGAGTTCATGGCTTGCTGCACGCCAGAGTTCATGGCTTGCTGCACGCCAGAGTTCATGGATTGGTACACACCAGAGTGGCTTAAGACACCAGTGTTCAATGCTTGCTGCACACTAGAGTTCATGGCTTGATACGGAGTTCATGACAGCTACACACCAGAGTTCATGTCTTACTACAGACCAGAATTCATAGCTTGATACACACCAGAGTTACTGGCTTGATGCATGCCTGATTTCATGGCTTGCTACACACCAGAGTTCATGGCTTGATGCACACCAGAGTTCATGGCTTGATACACACCAGTGTTCATGTCTTGCCAGACACTAAAGTTCATAGCTTGATACAGACCAGAATTCATAGCTCTATCTATACACACCAGAGTTCATGTCTTCCTATACACTAGAGTTCATGGCTTGCTACACACCAGAATTCAAGGCTTGATGCATGCCAGAGTTCATGGCTTGATGCAGGCCAGTGTTCATGGCTTGCTACACACCAAAGTTCATGGCTTGATGCACACCAGAGTTCATGGCTTGATACACACCAGAGTTCATGGCTTGATGCACACCAGAGTTCATGGCTTGATGCACACCAGAGTTCATGGCTTCATGCACACCAGAGTTCATGGCTTGATGCACACCAAAGTTCATGGCTTGATGCACACCAGAGTTCATGGCTTGATGTACACCAGAGTTGATGGCTTGAGACACCTATAGTTCATGGCTAGTTACAGAGTTCATGACTGCTACACACCAGAGTTCATGTCTTGCTGCACATCAGAGTTCATAGCTTGATACACACCAGATTTCATAGCTTGATGCACGCCAGAGTTCATGACTTGATGCTCACCAGAGTTCATAGCTTGATAAACACCAGAGTTCATTGCTTGATGCACATCTGAGTTCATGCCTTGATGCACACCAGAGTTCATGGCATGATGTTTATGGCTTGATGCACATCAGAGTTCATGTCTTGCTACACACCAGAGTTCATAGCTTGATACAGACCAGAGTTCATATCTTGATATCCACCAGAGTTCATGGCTTGATACACACCAGAGTGCATGGCTTGATACACACCAGAGTGCATGGCTTGATACACACCAGAGACCATAGCTCGATACACACCAGAGTTCATGGCTTGATGCACACCAGAATTGATAGAGTTCATCACTTCCTGCACACCAGATTTAATGGCTTGGAACACACCAGAGTTAATGGCTTGATACACACCAGAGTTCATAGCCTGATACACAGCAGAGTTCATGGCTTGATGCACACCAGAGTTCTTACGTGTAGCTTGATGCACACCACAGTTCATGGCTTGCTACACACCAAAGTTCATTGCTTGATACCAACCAGAGTTCATAGCTTGAGAAAAACCAGAGTTCATTGATTGATGCACACCAGAGTTTATGGCTTGATGCACTAAGGTTCATGGCTTGATTCACATCAGAGTTCATGGCTTGCTGTACACCAGAGTTCATGGCTTAAGACACCAGAGTTCATGGCTTGAAACAGAGTTCATGACTGCTACACATCAGACTTCATGGCTTGCTACACACCTGAGTTCATAGCTTGATACAGACCAGAGTTCATAGCCTGATACCCACCAGAGTTCATGGCTTGATGCACACCAAAGTTCATGTCTTGCTACACACCAGAGTTCATATCACTTGATACAGACCAGAGTTCATAGCTTGATACACACCAGAGTTCATAACTTGATGCACACCAGTGTTCATGGCTTGATGTAGACCAGATTCATGGCTTGATGCATACCAATATTCATGGCTTGTTGTTACACACCAGAGTTCATGGCTTGCTGCACGCCAGAGTTCATGGCTTGCTGCACGCCAGAGTTCATGGATTGGTACACACCAGAGTGGCTTAAGACACCAGTGTTCAATGCTTGCTGCACACTAGAGTTCATGGCTTGATACGGAGTTCATGACAGCTACACACCAGAGTTCATGTCTTACTACAGACCAGAATTCATAGCTTGATACACACCAGAGTTACTGGCTTGATGCATGCCTGAGTTCATGGCTTGCTACACACCAGAGTTCATGGCTTGATGCACACCAGAGTTCATGGCTTGATACACACCAGTGTTCATGTCTTGCCAGACACTAAAGTTCATAGCTTGATACAGACCAGAATTCATAGCTCTATCTATACACACCAGAGTTCATGTCTTCCTATACACTAGAGTTCATGGCTTGCTACACACCAGAATTCAAGGCTTGATGCATGCCAGAGTTCATGGCTTGATGCAGGCCAGTGTTCATGGCTTGCTACACACCAAAGTTCATGGCTTGATGCACACCAGAGTTCATGGCTTGATACACACCAGAGTTCATGGCTTGATGCACACCAGAGTTCATGGCTTGATGCACACCAGAGTTCATGGCTTCATGCAAACCAGAGTTCATGGCTTGATGCACACCAAAGTTCATGGCTTGATGCACACCAGAGTTCATGGCTTGATGTACACCAGAGTTGATGGCTTGAGACACCTATAGTTCATGGCTAGTTACAGAGTTCATGACTGCTACACACCAGAGTTCATGTCTTGCTGCACATCAGAGTTCATAGCTTGATACACACCAGATTTCATAGCTTGATGCACGCCAGAGTTCATGACTTGATGCTCACCAGAGTTCATAGCTTGATAAACACCAGAGTTCATTGCTTGATGCACATCTGAGTTCATGCCTTGATGCACACCAGAGTTCATGTCATGATGTTTATGGCTTGATGCACATCAGAGTTCATGTCTTGCTACACACCAGAGTTCATAGCTTGATACAGACCAGAGTTCATATCTTGATATCCACCAGAGTTCATGGCTTGATACACACCAGAGTGCATGGCTTGATACACACCAGAGTGCATGGCTTGATACACACCAGAGACCATAGCTCGATACACACCAGAGTTCATGGCTTGATGCACACCAGAATTGATAGAGTTCATCACTTGCTGCACACCAGATTTAATGGCTTGGAACACACCAGAGTTAATGGCTTGATACACACCAGAGTTCATAGCCTGATACACAGCAGAGTTCATGGCTTGATGCACACCAGAGTTCTTACGTGTAGCTTGATGCACACCACAGTTCATGGCTTGCTACACACCAAAGTTCATTGCTTGATACCAACCAGAGTTCATAGCTTGAGAAAAACCAGAGTTCATTGATTGATGCACACCAGAGTTTATGGCTTGATGCACTAAGGTTCATGGCTTGATTCACACCAGAGTTCATGGCTTGCTGTACACCAGAGTTCATGGCTTAAGACACCAGAGTTCATGGCTTGAAACAGAGTTCATGACTGCTACACATCAGACTTCATGGCTTGCTACACACCTGAGTTCATAGCTTGATACAGACCAGAGTTCATAGCCTGATACCCACCAGAGTTCATGGCTTGATGCACACCAAAGTTCATGTCTTGCTACACACCAGAGTTCATATCACTTGATACAGACCAGAGTTCATAGCTTGATACACACCAGAGTTCATAGCTTGATGCACACCAGTGTTCATGGCTTGATGTAGACCAGAGTTCATGGCTTGATGCATACCAGTATTCATGGCTTGTTGTTACACACCAGAGTTCATGGCTTGCTGCACGCCAGAGTTCATGGCTTGCTGCACGCCAGAGTTCATGGCTTGCTGCACGCCAGAGTTCATGGCTTGAGACAGAGTTCATGACTGCTACATATCAAAGTTAATAATGTCTTGCTACACACCAGAGTTCATAGCTTGATACAGACCAGAGTTCATGGCTTGATGCACACCAGAGTTGATGGCTTGCTGCACTCCAGAGTTCATGGCTTCCTACACACCAGTGTTCATCACTTGGTACACACCAGAGTTCGTGGCTTGATGCACAACAAAGTTCATGGATTGATGCACACCAGAGTTCATGGCTTTAAACACCAGAATTCATGGATTGATACATATTTCATGACTGCTACACACCAGAGTTCATATCTTGCTACACACCATAGTTCATAGCTTGATACACATCAGAGTTCATAGCTTGATGCATGCCAGAGTTCATGGCTTGCTGAACGCCAGAGTTCATTGCTTGCTACACACCAGAGTTCATAGCTTGATACCCACCAGAGTTCATGGTTTGATGCACACCAAAGTTCATGGCTTATTGCACACCAGAGTTGATGGCTAGATGTACACCAAGGTTCATGGCTTGAGACACCAGAGTCCATGGCTTGATGATACAGTTCATGACTGCTACGCACCAGACTTCAATGCTTGTGACACACCAGAGTTCATAGCTTGAAACAGACCAGAGTTCATAGCTTGATATCCATCAGAGTTCATGGCTTGATGCACAGCAGAGTTCATGTCTTACTACACACCAGAGTTCATGTCTTGTACACAGAGAGTTCATATACAGACCAGAGTTCATAGCTTGATACCCACCAGAGTCCTTGGCTAGATGCATACCTGAGTTCATGGCTTAATGCACACCTGAGTTCATGGCTTTATACACACCAGAGTTTATGGCTTGACAAACCAGAGTTCATGGCTTGATGCACACCAGAGTTCAGAGCTTGTTGCACGCCAGAGTTCAAGGCTTGCTACATAACAGAGTTCATAGCTTCATACACATCAGTGTTCATGGCTTGATGCACACCAAAGTTCATGGCTTGATGCACCGCAGAGTTCATGGCTTGATACACACCAGAGTTCATGGCTTGATGCACACCAGAGTTCATGGCTTGATGCACACCAGAGTTCATGGCTTCATGCACACCATAGTTCATGGCTCCATGCACACCAATGTTCATGGCTTGATGCACACCAGAGTTCATGGCTTGATGTACACCAGAGTTGATGGCTTGAGACACCTATAGTTCATGGCTAGTTACAGAGTTCATGACTGCTACACACCAGAGTTCATGTCTTGCTGCACATCAGAGTTCATAGCTTGATACATACCAGATTTCATAGCTTGATGCACGCCGGAGTTCATGTCTTGCTGTACGCCAGAGTTCATGTCTTGCTACACCCCAGAGTTCATACCTTGATACACACCAGACCTCATAACTTGATACACACACGAGTTCATAGCTTGATACAGACTAGAATATCTTGATACCCGCCAGAGTTCATGGCTTGATGCACATAAGAGTTCATGTTTTGCTACACACCAGAATTTATACAGCTTGATATAGACTGGAGTTCATAGCTTGATTGATACACAGCAGAATTCATGTTTTGCTACACACCAGAGTTCATATAGCTTGATACACACCATAGTTCATGGCTTGACACACACCAGTGTTCATGGCTTGCTACATACCAGTGTTCATGGCTTGCTACACACACCAGAGTTCATGGCTTGTTGCGCACCAGAGTTCATGGCTTGATGCACACCAGAGTTCATGGGTTGATGCACACCAGAGTTCATGGCTTGATGCACATCATGAGTTCATGGCTTGATGCATACCAGAGTTCATGGCTTGATGCACACCAGAGTTCATGGCTCGATGCAAACCAAAGTTCATGGCTTGATGCACACCAGAGTTCATGGCTCGAGCCACCAGAGTTCATGGCTTGATACAGAATTCATGACTCCTTCACACCAGAGTTCATGTCTTGCTACACACTAGAGTTCATAGCTTGATACACACCAGAGTTCATGGCTTGATGCACCCCGGAGTTCATGGCTTGCTGGACGCCAGAGTTCATGTCTTGCTACACATCAGACTTCATACATAGCTTGGTACACACCAGAGTTCATAGCTTGCTACATGCCATTGTAAATAGCTTGATGCACTCCTGAGTTGATGGTTTGATGCACACCAGAGTTCATGCTTGTTGCACACCAGAGTTCTTGGCTTGATGCACACCAGTGTTCATGGCTTGGTACACACCAAAGTACATGGCTTAACACACCAGTGTTCAAGGCTTGCTGCACACTAGAGTTCATGGTTTGATACGGAGTTCATGACTGCTACACACCAGAGTTCATGTCTTGCTACAGACCAGAATTCATAGCTTGATACCACCATAGTTACTGGCTTGATGCATGCCTGAGTTCATGGCTTGCTACACACCAGAGTTCATGGCTTGATGCACACCAGAGTTCATGGCTTGATGCACACCAGAGTTCATGGGTTGATGCACACCAGAGTTAATAGCTTGATACACACAGAGTTCATAGCTTGATGCACACCAGAGTTCATGGCTTGAAACACACCAGAGTTCATGGCTTTAGATGCCAGACTTCATGGCTTGATACAGAGTTCATGACTGCTACACACCAGACCTCATAACTTGCTACACACCCGAGTTCATAGCTTGATACAGACCAGAGTTCATAGCTTCATACCCGCCAGAGTTCATGGCTTGATGCACACCAGAGTTCATGTCTTGCTACACATCAGAATTCATATAGCTTGATAGAGACTGGAGTTCATAGCTTGATACACACCAGAATTCATGTTTTGCTACACATCAGAGTTCATATAGCTTGATACAGACCAAAGTTCATAGGTTGATACACAACAGAGTTCATGGCTTGATGCACACCAGAGTTCATGGCTTGATGCACATCAGAATTCATGAACTCTGGTGCGCATGTTGAGAGCGTTGAGAGCCATACTTTAGTCAACTATGGCTGTGTTGAGAGCTAGTCAACTATTGCTGTATTGAGAGCCATACTGTCAGTCAACTATGGCTGTGTTGAGAGCGTTGAGAGCCATACTGTAATCAACTATGGCTGTGTTGAGAGCTACTCAACAATTGCTGTGTTGAGAGTCACTGTCAGTCAACTATGGCTGTGTTGAGAGCCATACTGAAGTCAACTATGGCTGTGTTGAGAGCTATACTGTTAGTCAACTATGCTGTGTTGAGAGCCATACTGTCAGTCAACTATGGCTGTGTTGAGAGCCATACTGTCAGTCAACTATGGCTGTGTTGGGAGCCATACTGTCAGTCAACTATGGCTGTGTTGAGAGCCATACTGTCAGTCAACTATGGATGTGTTGGGAGCCATATTGTCAGTCAACTATGGCTATGTTAAGAGCCATATTGTCAGTTAACTATGGCTGTGTTGAGAGCCACACTGTCAGTCAACTATGGCTGTGTTGAGAGTCATACTGTCAGTCAACTATGGCTATGTTGAGAGCCATATTGTCAGTCAACTATGGCAGTGTTGAGAGCCACACTGTCAGTCAACTATGGCTGTGTTGAGATCCAAACTGTTAGTCAACTATGGCTTTGTTGAGAGCCATTTGTCAGTTAACTATGGTTGTGTAGAGAGTCAGGCATCCAGTCAGCCAATATGCCATGCAAGAAGTCATGTATTCAGTTGCAAGTGATTGAATGCAAGTCTTGCGTACCAGATGCCTACAGCCAAGCATCCTTTAGCCATTGTGAGGCAGGCTTACCTTGTGTAACTGTGACCTGGACCAACCAGCATTATGTAACTTTATTGGCAACCCTAGGAGGAAAATTATTTAGATTTGTGTTGTAGAGACATGCTTCATGGACTAGGGCACTGGCCTAGAACATTTACCTGCCACTCCAATCAGCAAGCCATCTACCAAAACTATAGAGCCAGACATAGGCCTTGGCACATATGCTAATTTTTTTAAGCTATTATGCTATGCTCCTATGCTCTGAGAACCATATTATTATGCTTCCTAGTCCTTATCATTATGCTCTCAATATAACCATTATGCTCATGCAAACTAACCTTTGACCTTGTCATGTGATCTACCATGTGGCCAAAACAAACAGCTGACTGAGTTAAATATATGCACAGACTGACAGGCCTTCATGGCTTCTGTTTCACTACCAGTGTCTGAGACTGACACAGATACTATTGCTCTAGGCGAGACTGCTGCAATTCAATTCAAGTACGTCTGTTGTGCACGTCTTACAAATATCAGCTCACAGCGGATGCTCAACCTCGACCTTAAGCTTTGGTTGCTAACCCGGTTTCAGTTAAGCGGTAATTGCTGCCACCAGAGTTCTACAATTCCCCCTTCTTCCCAGATACAAGGTTCTTAAGCCTTAAGAATATCTTAGTAATTGTTAAGCATAAGTATAGAGTAGAACTGATTCACGTGGGCTCGGCTGGGACTTTAAATAGACTCCAGCCGGGCAACTAAAAGATGACCAAATAAGGTAACAGTTATAAATAGATGCGTGAGAGTAGAATAGGGTAAAGTGGTGTATGAACCAGTACTCCGTTATATATACAATGGTGATACAGATATCAAAGTGTTAAGAGTGATACAGGGAAATAATAATAACACTTACACATATCACACTTACACATACATAAATGTTCATGTCCGATTCTGTGGCATGACAACGTCACTGGCCCAATGCAGCTGCTGTTGCAAATAGATTGCTACTGCACTGCAGCCGGAGCAGTACTGGATGAGCTGTGCTGGCAACTGTGTACAAGGGGTTTCCATTACTTTGAAGTGAAGTTTTTCAGGATTTTAAACCTACTATGGATGCATTTAAGAGTGCTCGCCTTTTCAATCCAGGGAAGGTCACTGCTGCTTCAGTAGACACATTGAAGGCATTGCCTTTCTTCAGAGATGAACTCATTATTGATTTGAAGCTAGAACTACCATCTTATTTAGTAGCAGCTAAAGGTACTTGCAAGGGAAGTGATCCCTTTGGAATGGTGGGGGCATAATAAAGGAACATTGCCATAGTGGAGTCAGGGATTCAGAAAAGTCATTTTGATTCAGCCATCCTCAGCATCAACTGAAAGAGTTTTTTCAATTTTGGAGAGACATTTTACACAATCTCAGCAATCTGCGCTTCACGACTACGTTGAGTATGAGTAATGCTAGAGTTTAACAATTCTTAGAACTGTAATTATTATGTTTTGTAATAATCACATTTGTTGAGCACATTTGTTGTCATTATGCCCAAATATTTTGCAATTATGCTCAAGTGGAAAGGAGAGCTATTATGCTCAAATTTATGCCAGCATAATGTGCCAAGGCCTAGCCAGGCAGACAGTAGCTTAACAATTGAATGATTCTAGCATGCACCTTGTGAAACATAATTTGTTGATTCTGTCAATCCATTTTCACATCAGTGATTGTGCCAACCACAGTAAAGTGGGAAAGTCATGTAAGCTCAACTTCAAAGCAGAACTCAACTCAACCAGAATTGATTATCCCCAGTAACCTGTAGGCGGTTTAGGTTATATCTTCAAGATCTAGCTTTGTATCTAGGTATGTATCTAGCTATGTATCTAGGTATATATCTAGCTATGTATGTATCTTCTATCTCAGTTATTTTCATCAAAAAACTTGCTTACAAACAAAATAATTTTAGTAGCAGAAGGCTCCAAATTTTCCCCAATGCATGTCATATCTTGTAAAATGTGGGCATGGATCATCAAAACAGTATTTTCTGCTGTTTTTTTTTGTTGCACATTTGTTACTGAGAACTTGAAGGAGATTGTAGCTGACCCACTACTAAGGGGCCAATTCTAATAACAAAATATGGTGTGTGCTGACTTTTAGAGCTTACAAGAAGTTAAAAGTTGGATAAAGTATTTTACTAATGCTAAGAGTCATTCTTCTTCTCTGCTGTTTGTTTGTGGAGTTCCCCAACTACAATGGAGAAGGAGGCTGTCGCAAATCCTCTAAGGGGATAACTTTTTTATTCCTTGAATAGAAGTGTACCGCAGCACATATGCATACAAACCAACCAACAAAATCTCTGCATATTAGTAGGTACTACTTATACTCCCAAGAACATGGAAGATATCAAATCGTATGATGTGGACTACATTTTAGTCTATAAATTGACTTCCATGACAACCAGTAACTACTTGCCAATGTGTTATTTTATTGCAAGTTTAATGACGCAATACAAACATTTAATGTATCTATTATGTAGCAATGTAGTATCTATGTTGTGGCATCTAAAAACTATTCTGGCATTATTACCAAAGGCCTGAATGCATTCCAATCAAGCAGGATTCATAATGCAATGTATATTGCTATTAGTCAGTATTACAGTTATCAAGTCTAGCTACCACTGCAACCAAAGACTATGGATACACCCAGCACCTGGTAACAAAATTACTATAACAGCCCTCAAACTGTTAGCTATCTGTAGAACACCTATACCTTGTTTGCATAACATTACTGTATGTTTAAGCAGATACCTGTCTACAAACAGGGTAGGTTTCTCAAAGTTCCAATGCGTCCCACCCACATCTACAAATCCTATAGAGTATTTGGAAACTAAATAGCTCGCAGAGCATTTCATCCTGTGCTAGATTCTTGGTCCGACACAATACAATGGATGTAAGTATTAAACCAAATCCTACTCTTGCATGCTTCATATCCATTTCATTGCATTTCTGGCTTTGCAACATTATGGAATGACACAATGTCAGTAAATGGAATGCCTAGGAGAAGCTCAATGAAACTGTACAGTAGTCGGATTTGGGATGGTATACTAAATATTTCTTACCGCATTTCAAAATCACAATAAACAATATCGAAATGGCAGCAATGATGACCAGCACAACAGCAGAAGAGACAGCAATCACCTCTAAAACAAAGTAAATTGGAATAATAATACATGTAAAATCTGTCATACAACAAGGGCAAAAATCCTGCACCACCACAACTGGAGTATTAACTCGAAACTGGATTCAAGGCAGATCTCACTTACAAAATCAAAATTTTAACTAGCAAAGCAGCCAACCTATTGAGATTGGCATTTGTTATCCATCCAGGACACAAAAAAATCATTTTATTTTTTGACCCATGACATTGCATCCCCATGACATTGCATCATTAGAGTTACAATGACATTTACCTCATCACTCTAAAGGCAGCTTTTTTCCTTTCCCTTTGTCAAACTCAAAAGTGTTTTAGTTCAATTAATGCATTCACTAAAACATGAGATATTGAATGGCAGAGTTTCTAGAATAATGAACAGTGTTCTTCAGTTACTCCCTCATGATTAGTAAACGGTCAAATGGTCTACTTTTAAAAGCTGTGGGTTAGGTGGGTGGTCAGCGTAAAGCCGGAAAAAAGTAGAGGGACATAAAAATTTGATACACTTGTACATGATGCTCTGACCTGATTCACCATCAAGGACATGCTCCTTGTGAGAGATGACTATAACCTGGCCCACTATCAAGGACTTGCACCTTGTGGGAAATGATCCTCTGACCTGACTCACACCATCAAGGACATGCACCTTGTGAGAGATGATGCTCTGACCTGGCCCACCATCAAGGACATGCACCTTGTGAGAGATGATGCTCTGACCTGGCCCACCATCAGGATATGCACCTTGTGAGAGATGATGCTTTGACCTGGCCCACCATCAACCTTGTGAGGGATGACACTCTGACCTGAGTACCATCAAGGACATGCACCTTGTGAGAGATGATGCTCTGACCCGAGTCACCAGCAAGGACATTCACCTTGTGAGAGATGATGCTCTGACCTGGCCCACCATCAAGGACATGCACCTTGTGAGAGATGATGCTCTGACCTGGCCCACCATCAAGGACATTCACCTTGTGACTTTTGTGAGAAATATTCCATTTTTAAGCTCTATTTTGCGACAATTGGGATAGTTTAGTGCATTTTTTAAAAAAAGTATGAAATCGCTCAAACTTGTACTCTTTAAATGAGAGTAAATGTCTTTTTATGAGAAATCTGCCGTTTTAACTGAAAAAACCCTCTACTTTGCTCCAATTGGGACGTTTTTCAGCATTTTGAGGAAAAACTGTATCGAATCGCTCAATCTTTTCAAAAGGTACAAACTAGTTTCCTTACAACATTATGGAACTGTTTCTACTCTTTTAAACTACAGAAAACGTCTTTTGGTGAGAAATCAACTTTTTATCCGTAAGATGCTCTATTTTGCTCCAATTGGTACGTTTTTGAGGGAAAAAAGGCTGAAGTCTCTCAAAATCGCTATTTAGCTTCCTCTTCAACATTATGGAACTATTCAAAAGTGAACTGTTTCTACTCTTTAAATGACAGAAAACATTTTGGTGAGAAATATCACCTTTTTAACCGAAAGCAGCTCTCTATTTTGCTCCAATAGGGACGTATTTCGCTCATTCTTGTCAAAATGGGCACATTAGCTTCCTTTTCAACATTATAGAACTGTTTCTACTCTTTAAACGTCTGAAAACGTCTTTTGGTGAGAAATCTTCCGTTTTTAACCTACCAATTGGGTGCATTTTTGAGTGTTTTGAGGAAAAAATGTCTGAAATCGCAAATTCAATTCAAAATGTGCACGTTACTTTTCAGCATTTCACGACAGAAAAGGTATTTTGGTGAGAAATCTCCCATTTGTAACCGAAAGAAGCTCTACATTGCTCCAATAGGGACGTTTTTGAGCATTTTTAGAAAAAATTGTCAGAAATCGCTCATTCTTTTCAAAATGGGCACTTTTAGCTTACTTTTCTACATTATTGAACTGTTTCTACCTCTTTAAACAAGGGTAAATGTCTTTTATTGAGAAATCTTCCGTTTTTAATGAAAGAAGCTCCCAATTGGTACGTTTTAGAACGTTTTGAAGAAAAACTGTCTAAATCTGTCAAATAGCACATTAGTTTCCTCTTCAACATTATGGAACTGTTTCTACTCTTTAAATGATTGAAAACTTTTTTTTGAGAAATATCCTTTTTAACTGAAAGCAGCTCTATTTTTTTAGCGTTTTGAGGAATAACCGTCTCATTCTTTTCAAAATGGGCACATTAGCTTCATTTTCAACATTATAGAACTATTCTACTCTTTAAACGACAAGAAACGTCTTTTGGTGAGAAATCTTCCGTTTTTAACCGAAAGTAACTACTTTGATCCAATTGGGACTTTTTGAGTGTTTTGAGGAAAAACTGTCTGAAATCGCTCATACTTGTCAAAATGGGCACTTTAGCTTACTTTTCATTCAACATTATTGAACTGTTTCTACCTCCTTAAACAAGAGTAAATGTCTTTTGGTGAGAAATCTTCCGTTTTAAAAAGAAAGAAGCTCCCAATTGGTACGTTTTAGAGCGTTTTGAAGTAAAACTGTTTAAATCTTGTCAAAATGGCACATTAGCTTCCTCTTCAACATTATAAAACTGTTTCTACACTTAAATGACAGAAAACGTCGAAATATCCTTTTTAACTGAAAGAGCTCTATTTTGAGCTTTTTGAGGGATAACTGTCTCATTCTGTCAAATGGGCACATTATCAACATTATAGAACTGTTTCTACTCTTTAAATGACAGAAAATGTCTTTTGGTGAGAAATATTTCGTTTTTAACCGAAAGAAATTTTATTTTGCTCCAAGGGACGTTTTTGAGCGTTTTTAGGAAAAACTGTCTGCAATCGCTCAATTTTGTCAAAATGGCAAATTATCCAACATTATGGAACTGTACTCTTAAAATGTCAGAAAACATTTTTGCTAACTATTTTACTGCATTTTGGAAGTTTTTAAGCGTTTTAAAGAAAAACGGTCTGACATCGCTCATTCATTTGAACATTATAGAACTGTTTGTACTCGAAAAACAGTCTTACACTTGGTGAGAAATCTGTTTTTAACAGAGCTCGCAGGATCTTTTAGTGCGTTTTCAGGAAAAACTGTCTGCAATCGCTCAATTTTGTCAAAATGGCAAATTAGCCAACATTATGGAACTGTACTCTTAAAATGTCAGAAATTTTTTTGCTTACTCTATTTTACTGCATTTTGGACGTTTTTAAGCGTTTTAAAGAAAAACAGTGACATCGCTCATTCTTGCAATTAGCTTCCATTTGAACATTATAGAACTGTTTGTACTCGAAAAACAGTCTTACACTTTTGGTGAGAAATGTTTTTAACAGAGCTCGCAGGATCTTTTAGTGCGTTTTGAGGAAAAACGGTCTGAAATCGCTCAATCTTGTTAAAATGGCAAATAAGCTTCCATATCAACATTATGGAACTGTTTCTACTCTTTAAATGCAGAAAACGTCTTTTGAAGCTATATTTTACTCAATTTGGGATGTTTTTGAGCTTTTGGTGGAAAAAACTCTGAAAACGCTCATTCTTGTCCATAAACGACAGAAACGTCTTTTCGTGAGAAATCATCCGATTTTAACCGAAAGAAGCTCTATTTTGTTCCAATTGAGTCGTTTTTGAGCGTTTTGAGGAAAAACTGTCTGAAATCGCTCAAAATAGCTCCTTTTTAGCATTATGGAACTACTTCTACTCTCTTATGTCAGAAAACGTCTTTTGGTGAGAA